>APFE030328298.1:96023-128192 GCA_000404065.3 Pinus taeda | reverse complement strand
GAGTATTATATTATATAACAAAATAAAGTACAAAACATCTGCCGTGGCAGATCGTGAGCAGGGAAGAGCTAACCACCATGACTAAATTGCCTGAAGCACACCACGCAGGGCGGCTCTGGCTGATCTTATTCTTAAACTTCGAAACTGCCGAGACATTACAGACCGAGACATTGACAGAGGTATTCCAAGAAAAGGCCAAAAAGGACCGAGAACACATAGAAAGGGCCACAAAGAGCAGAAGAAACAGGAGCCAAGATTAGATGAACTTGCCCATCTGACCGATGATGTCCAGGCCCATCTGTTTGACATGGGTGTCCACCCTCGCTTGCATCGCTGCCAACGAATTTTCACCCTGCCCAGTCGCAGTGGTGGGCTGAGGGGTACCAGGGCCATGGTTGATAGTGTCTTTCAGCAGCTGAATTAACAGAGTAAGCTTGCGGTTGACGATATGAATGGCATCCTGCACCTTGGTAATGCGGCTGTCCAGCGAATTGTTGTAGTCGAGGATCTTGGCCATCTGTGCTTCCGTCAGGTTCACTTCGGTAACCACATTCTGCCTCTCCTTTTCCACTGACTCCAGCGCTTTGGCAATGAGCATTTTTGTGCGCCAACTCTCCGCTTTGGTCCTCACAAACTGAGTGGCCCTCTTAGAAGGGGTGCTCGGATCTTTCATCCAGTCAACTTCCACAGCGATATCCTCCTCCGTGCGTCCTTTCTCTTCCTGCTTGACCTTGGCTTCCAGCTCCGCCACCTTACGCTTGTGCTTGGCAGTAGCTTGGGTTTCATACCCTCTCTGTGCCTCAGAGAGGTCCTGATTAGCTGCAGCGCAGCGACTGCCACCCGCGTCCATGATTGTCTCTCTGTACTTTCTCCCACTGCAGCAATTATCGATTGCAAACTTGTTCTTTACCCTTTCTGGATAGGTTGTGGGAAAGACAGGGGCGAGAATTCTTATTTTATAGCTGCTCCGATTATGAGATCGCCTGAGGATGGCCTTTGTCCCGCTCAAGATTGGGGTACAGATGCCATAAATAGGAGTTAGGTTCGCACAGGCGAGGCCATTGCAGGCTAAATGATAGAGGGAGTGGCTGCTCATAACTTGATTACCTTTATGCGAAGTGTGCTTTACGGTAGATCGATTGTTACGGTTATTGGATGTGGCAGAAGTACTCTGTTTTTCAGCATGACAGTCCCTCCTGTGCTGAGCTTCGATCCACTCTACTTCTTTGTGGGTTGACATTAACGCTGTAGGTGCCTTGCCATGCGAGTACCTGCCAAATGTTCTGATTTGGACATTGCTGATGCAGTTGGTTCGATAAATTGAACTGTAATGATCGATCTTTGTGCTGGCATGCCGCCGCAGGGAAATCCCCTGTCCTAGTCGTCCTGTCATTCCATTGTTGTGGTGATGATTACTGCTGATGCCGATAATCTCCCCATTCCGGTGCCTGATCCTGGAACCGTTACCCCTTAGGATGAATCGGCTTGGATAGAGTCCTTCTCTGCCAGCTGTGCACATGTTACCTTGAGGATTGGGCAGGTCACGTCCTGCCAACAGCTGTTCGTGATGAGGTGCGGTGTGTCAGCACCGTGGTTTGCCAAGAAGTCAGCCAAACCATTTGCCTTTCTTCTGACTAATTGGAAGACAATGCCTCTCAGATCTGCTAACAATTCCGCTATACTCTTAGTGGCCTTAGCCAGTCTCCAATGTTTGGTTACTTTACTGGTGTGTGTTCCTGCTTGAAGGCGTTTTGCCGCAGAGATTGCCAAGGAAGAGTCCCCCTCCACTATGATATTTCCTTGTCTAAAGGATTTGAGAATCTTTAGGCCTTGCTCCAGCGCGGCGAATTCGGCTTCATTGTTCGTGCATTCCCCCAACGACCTGCAATAAATGTGGACAATATCTCCCTTATGATTTCTGATGGCGCCTCTGATTCCTGCTATACCTGGGTTACCCCTCGAAGCTCCATCAAAATTATATTTGAGGTAGTCTTCCGGTGGCTGTTGCCAACTGTGAAGTTGTGAAGAGGGATGAGCTCTGTTTCCCCCGGAAGGAGAAATGCTGGAGGCTTCCAGTTGAAATTTCTTTAAAATGCGTAAGTCCTGTCCCGTAGGTTTATCATTTGAATCAATTTTGCATTTTGCCTGTACCAGCTGTTTGATATTGATAATTATGGATTCTTTTGCACAATCAATGTTACGGATCTCTTCTGTGAAGATTCGTCGATTCCTCTCTTTCCATATTGTCCATGTTATGAATCCCGGGGTGCATTTCCATACGCTGTCCACTCTGTTAACCCTAGAGAAATTCCTTCTCCAGTTGGTTATAGAACCCTGAATGGAGTCCCTGTTCCGATCCGAATCTTCCAGTATTGCTTCCATCCATAGCCAAAGCTGGGATGCCCACTCACAGGAGTTGAAAAGGTGATTCATTGTTTCCTCCTCCTGCAGGCACATAGGGCATCTCGAAGGTCCCTGAAATCCTTTTCTCAGAAGGTTCTCCCAAGTTAGAGTTTTCTTCTGCATAAGAAGCCATAGAAAAGTTCTTATTTTCGGCCATTGAAAATTGTCCCAGACTTTGTCGGCCCAGGGCACAGTGTCAGGCTGTTCTTCTCTTTCTATGATGCTCCTTGCTTCTTTAAGCGAGAACTCCCCATTACCTTTCGGTCCCCATCTGAGCTTGTCATTTTCAGCAACTATTCTAATATTTCTTTTGAGGATTTGTTGGTTTAAAACTTGAATGGCTTCTTGTGGTACTTCATTGTGGGCTGGGTTAAAAACTTTCCACTCTCTCCACTCCGAGTCTTCACTGGATGGGTCCCAATAATGGTTGACTCTGATATGGCCCTCAGTTTGGTTCATGAGCTTTAAAGGTTGGAGGATAGGGGTGTCTAATTTCGGGGATTGCTGCCAGGCATCCTCCCAGAAGAGAGCTTGAGTTCCATTCCTGATTTCCCAGAAGCTGTGATCCTGGACAATGCTTCTGTTAGCTTGAGCATGATTCCATATAGGAGATCCATTGGGGGTTTCCTGCATTCTTATAAGATCAAGATTGCAACCAATCAGCCTGCACTTTTCCTTCCAAAGAGTGGCCCATGGAAGGGTAGTGTTCGAGATCCACTTCCACCAAATTTTGGCTCCGCAAACTCTGTTAACCACTAAGGGATCCACCAGGTTCAGGCCTCCCCTATTCTTTGGTCTACACAGTTTCTTCCAGGCCACCAACGGCCACTTCCTCTTCTCACTATTTCCACTCCATAGGAAAGAATGCTGGATAGTTCTTATTTGATCTAAGATGCCTTTCGGAGCTGGTAGGATCGAAAGCATGTACTGGGGGATGGCATGCAAGATCGCTTTCGTAAGAACTAATCAGCCTGCAAAATTCAGGGCCCTGTTTGTCCAATGGTTGCATCTCCTTTCCATGTTGGCCAGGACTTTCTCCCAATGAGCCTTTTGCCATGGTTTAAGGGTAAGGGGGGCTCCTAGATATCTGGAAGGTAAGGAGCCAATTCTAAACCCCAGCAGTCTAGAGAGATGAGATTGGACAGCCTGATGAGTGTTGAAGAAGAAAATGGTTGATTTCGAGAAGTTTATCTCCATGCCCGAGGCTTTGCTAAAGAGATGGAGAATATCTCTATACTCTATGGCTTCTTCCACTGTGGGGGTGCCGTGTAACATGGTATCATCCACAAATTGTTGATGCGTGGTTGCAGGACAGGATCTGAAAGGCTGTAAACCTTTGATTTGGCCATCTGCTTTCCTCTTTGCAATTAATCTACTTAGGCCTTCCATTAAAATGACAAACAAAAAAGGGGATAAAGGGTCCCCTTGTCTTATGCCTCTTGATCGGCTAAAGGGCACTGAAGGAGTCCCATTCACTAGAATAGAGTATCTAGGAGATTTAATAAGCGCTAAAATCCATTTGATCCATGGCTTGCTGAATCCAAAAGCTTCTAAAATTGCTTCCACGTAAGTCCAACTTACCTTGTCATAAGCTTTGGACAAGTCTAACTGCATTAGCATTCCAGCTTCTTTCCTTGAATGAAGAGAGTGAATCATCTCCTGGGCTAGCAAAATGTTGTCTAGAATCTGCCTTCCTTCCACGTAGCCTGACTATTCTTGCGATATGATGCCCAGGAGGATCATCTTCAACCTGTTGGCAATTACTTTTGATATGATCTTGTATATGACATTGCAGAGGGCTATTGATCTGAACTTTTCCGGAGTGTTGGCCTCCTCTACTTTGGGAACAAGAGAAATGAAGGTTGAATTGAGAGATTTAAGGATAGTTTTAGATCTTCTTGAGTCTTCCACAATCTCCCAAATGTCGTGCTTGACAATTTTCCAGCAGGCTTTGTAGAAGTTGATGGTGAATCCATCCAGCCCCGGCGCTTTGTCATTAGGCATGTTCCTGACTGCTTCCTCGACCTCTTCCATAGTGATAGTTTTTCTTAGGGCCCAGTTCTGCTCCTCTGTAATTGAGTTGGGAATGGCATTGGTTATTTCTTGAATGGCTGCCTCCCTGTTGATCCCCGGTTCTTGCGCTATGCGGCTAAAGTGATTCGAAAGTAAAGCCGATATATCACTATGATTTCTGAGGATTTCACCTTCACTATTCTTCAGTTCCAGGATTTTATTGGCACTTCTGTAATCCATGGCCGATCTATGGAAGAATTTAGTATTTTGCTCACCTTCCTTTAGCCACAGAATTCGAGATTTCTACTTCCATAAGGACTCTTCCTCCTTACACCTATTGTGCCATTGTTGAGTGAGCTCTTTCTCTTGTGCGCAAGTTTCCTCATCTCTGCAGCCTGCCACCCCGTCCTTGTGAATTTGTTCCAGTTTTTGTTCAATGATTGCTTTTTCCTGAAATATATTTCCAAAAACTATTTTGTTCCAGTCCTTTAATTTCAATTTGATGTTTTTTAGTTTTTTTTGCAGATTGAACATTTTGGATCCTTCTTCATCTAAAGGTTCTGACCACCACTTTTCCACCATGGTGAGGAAGTTAGGATGTTCGATCCAAAACTTTTCAAATCTGAAGGGTTTGTTCCTGGGGGTTCCTGGAATCTCGACCATGAGAGAGATCGGCCAGTGGTCCGATCCTCCACTAGGAAGTATGTTTGACTCTACGACCTTTCCATCTAATAATAAGTTCTCCGAAACTAGAAAGCGGTCCAGTCTTGAAGAAATCAGCCTTTCACCCCCCCTTCGGTTGTTCCAGGTGAACTTACCATGTTTGGGGTAAACATCCACTAATCTAGCGTTATCAATAAAGTCTTTAAAATGCTCTCCATCCCTATTAAGCTTCCGGAGCCCTCCTTTTTTCTCCAGGAGGGAGGTGATCATGTTGAAGTCCCCTCCCAGGATGAAGTTTGCATTAGGGTGTCTTTCCATGAATTTGTTTAAGGATTCTAGGAAGACAAGTTTATCTTCTAACTTCTGAGGACTATAGATATTGATGCAAAGGAAAGAGGAAGAGTTACCTGTAGGTTGCACCTCCATTGCCAAGTAGTTCTTGCTGGCTTCAGCTGTGACGACCTGATATCTCCTGGTGTCCCAAAAGGTCGCTAAGCCTCCTTCGCGCCCTTTGCTTTCTATCTCTAGGACTTCAAAGTATCTTCCTAATTTGACTCGTAGCTTTTCTATGAGACCTTTTTTGCACTTTGTTTCTTGTAAAAACAGCATATCTGGATTATTTTTATCCATCTGCCTCTTTAGTAGCCTTTGTTTATCTTGGCTATTCATCCCTCTTGCGTTCCAAGACACAATCTTCATAATTAACTAATTTTTAGGAAGGACGGATACTCACTTAACTGCTTTATCTGACCTGCATTGATCAAGATCTCTCCAAGCTCCTGCAGGTGTTCTCCATTTGATTTGCGGCCTCTGCGGCGTTTGTGTACTGAACCAGAGATTTTGCCTAGTGATGCTTTGTGTTGAAGGTTACCTCCTTTGATGATGCCTAGTTTGTACTTCTGTTTCTCTATGATTGCTTTCTGCCGTGCTATGAAGAGGTCCTTGACCTTCCTTATCTCTTCCTCCGGTACTGCTTCAATCCCGTTGGCTTTCCATCTGTCTACAAGTGCTGTTAGGTCTAAACCTTCCATTGCTAGTGTATCCTCTAGCTCCTGATCCTCACTTCCCGCTTCACTGGTTAACATCTCTGTTTCGTAGTCCGACTCCTCTGTTCTATCCTGCATGTGGACTTCATCACTGGGATTTCCTGTCTCTTTACCTTCCACTAGGGGTTGTTCCTGTCCTTCTTGCTCTGCCTCCTTATCAGTGGTGTTCTTTTTTTCCTCCGAGTCAGTCTCCAGGTCCAGGTACTCAAAAGGATTACTGAAGAGGTTTTTCCTTGTGTCTCCTCTGTTATTCCTTCTTCTGTTGGCCCTCTGCCTGTACTTTGGTTTGATATAGTTGTTTTTGTCTTTGTTGTTCTGGGTTTTGTCTTCTTCCGCCTCCTTTCTATTCAAAGGACAATCCCTTATCAGATGTCCATGCTCATGACATTTCCGACACCTGAAGGGTATTTGTTCATAATCTAACGTTTGAAAATACTCTTCATCCCTGTACTCCAGCCAAACCCCTTCATGAAGTGCTCCTGATACATTCATCTCTACACAGATTCTTGCATATGAAGTATATCTTTTCTGCAAGGTTGCCTCCGAAGCTTTGACAAACGTTCCTAGCTTATCCCCTATTTGCTTTAAAGCATTCAACCCCCAGTAATCTATCGGGAGAGAGAAGAGTCTTATCCAGACCGGGACTTGAGTGAAGGATTCCTTTTCCGGGATGAAGTTCGGCTTCCAGGGTCTCATGTATAAGCCTGCTGAAGCTAGGAAATACGGGCCACCCTCGAAAACCTTGTCTTTATCTTCAAGACTGGTAAAGACAACAGTGAAGAACCCTCTTGCCCCTAGATGTAACTGCACATCTCCTTTTGGTTTCCACAGTTGTCTTATCCATTGGCAAAGAGTCCTCTCAGTTGGCCAGATTCCCATAAATTTGCAAATGATGGCATGTTCAGCCATGTGCTCCCTATAGGTCTGGATTTCCGGGTCAGAAATTGTCACCCGTAGACTGTCTGTTTTCTTTGGCTTACAAGCACTGCTAGTTACCTGGTTGCTGTTGGGGAGCGCGCTGGACTCCCCCTCCTTCTCCGGTTGGTTCTTACTTTTGTCTTTTTGCACTTTGTCTTCTTGCGGTTCAGCTTCCTCCGTTCCTGAGGGCTGATACTTTGCAGTGGTTTTGTCTTGGTTGCTTCCCCTATTCTGCTCCTCTGTGTTCCTGACTTCTGCAGAAAAAACAGTCTTATCAAACATCATTGGTGTCTTCTCCTTTTTGTCTCTGCTGTTCAGCAATGAGCTGTTCTGACCCTCAATTCTGACTCCTTTCATGTTCTGATGTCGTTTCTGCAGGATAACCTGCTTGAAAGTAGGGGTCCCACTGGACCCCTCTGCGCCCATCCAGTCCGACAGCAGTTGCCCCTTTCGAAACAGTGCTGCCAGTCGAGATTTGTGGTTCTCCAGGCTTGTAACAGACGCTGCCAAGGCGGAACCCTAGTTCATCTCCTAAACCCTAACGGTCGCTATGAGAGCTCTCCGAAAACAACATGTCCACATTCATCCAATATGTTTGGAATATCAACACCATTCGAGAAGTAATATCAATAAGACAAGAAATCTACAAAACTAAAATACCCAAGGAAGAAGGAATAGCCTCATATTTTGTGAGGGTGTCAAAAATAAGAGACCAACTCCAAGAATTGGGAGAAATAATGTATGACAGGGAAATGACTACCATAGTGCTTAATGCACGAACAGAGGAATGGGGCACCTTCACATCAAACATCCATGGAAAGAAGGAAGTTACTGCATTCAATGAACTATGGTCATTATGCAAAATTGAAGAAACTAGGCTAAAGGCAAAAATCAATGTAGGATCAAGTGAACAAGCACAAGCGTTTTCTACCATGACTATTAGGAAAGGGAAGTCTGGGAAGGTTGGTCCTCAAAAAAAGAAGAAGAATATGGCCAAGCTTCAATGCTATCATTATCATGAGTATGGGAAATATAAAAGAGATTGTCAAAAATTCAAGAAGGACAACCACAAAAGAGGAATGGAAGAAGCCCACATCACTGAAGAAGTAGAAGAAAATGAAAAGTAGAATTCCAAAAAGAAAGAAGTAAGAGATCTCTACTATGACTAAGATGATCTTCTTCACCAAGTTCTTTTCAAGTATTTGTTCTTCAGTTCTTCTAATAATAGCATGGTAGGAATCATTAGAGGCACCATAACATGCATCCTTTTAGGAGATGGCATCATAAGAAGCATATAATATGAAGGAAGAGCTCATGATATCATGAAAATCTTGCAAAAGAGTTGAATTAGAAGTCTATGGAAGTCACCTATAGTGAAAATGAGCTCTTGGTAATCTCATTAAAATCATAAATAATACTTATGGATAGAAGAAATTAATTTAGTATAGAGCTCATCATACACCATAAGAAGCATTTGCAGGATGAGGATAATGAAGATACTCTATTGGAATCTTCATTTGAAGATTCACCTATTGAAAAAGGAAAATTCCTCACCAAAATTTTGACCTTGTGAGGGATTCATGGGATGATGGTATGATGACAAGCGAGTGAAGTAGGTTAAGATGATTGAAGAACTTTCAATCTAGGAAGATGTCGAAGGAAGTCTAGATGATCAAAAAGGAAGAAATGAGGGATGTATGCATGTGTTTAATGTATTGAGTCATGTCATCATATAGTTTCAGCAAGCATGGATGGATACTCTACCTCAAGAGTATGATAAAAGGAAAGGGATATGTTTTGTTGAAAAAATGCATGAAGGCATGATTCAGATATTGACAAAGATGAAATCAACATAATATGTCCTCATATGGAGTATGAGGTGGTTTATTATGAATATGGAACTAAGGATGAAAGTTCATGGGGTCAATATGTGAATAAATAAATAAGAGATCGTGAAAAATGCAACTATGGATGCATGAAAAAGAAAATCAACATCTAATGACTAGAATAATCGACCATGACATCTCCATGGAAAAGGTATGAATATTCTAATGAAGTCTAGAAAACAAGGAGACCCTTGACATTTAATATCTTTTTGGAGACGTGTCAATATGTATGCATGATGTTGATGATGTAATCAAATAGATGGCATGATGAAAAGACCATCACAAAGGTAATGTTAATTTGATGTTCATTTTTGAACAACATATGTATGGGCTAATGCAGGGATATCAAAGGAAGAGTTGCAGATGTCATCTACAATTGATACTCATGTGTTGGGATGATAAGATCCTAAAGAAAACATGATGTGGAGAAGGTAGTTGTATGAAGTAAAGCTAGATATGGATTAGTGAATCACTTTCCGATGAAAGAAAGGATGAAATGACTGAAATGATTCATGAATGAATGTAATGGATGGTGGATTCCCTACGAAGAAGTATGAAAAGATGTAGGCTCCATAAACAAAGAAGAAATTCATGACATTGAAAGAGGGAGTCTACAAGTAGTTCGTTGTCTCATGATCTCCACCTAGAAATATGTTGGAAGAAAGTCCCTAGTTAAGGGAAGGATTGGACAAGTCCCTAGTTAAGAGGGAGGTTGGTTACATTCCTTTTATAGGAATGATTGCATTCCTTCATTGGAATGGGTATATCCTCCCTAGTTGAGAGAGAGAGGTAGACACATCATTCTTGTATTCATTTGGGAAGAAATAATGTTAGGATTGGATAAGCATCTGGCATCCGATACTCGTTGAGGATGTGGTAGGGAATCCAAGATAAGAGTAGTTTTAGAGGAATTCTATTCTTTGAGGATTGTGAATCCATGATAAAAATAGTCTTGTTGGAACATACTAATAGGGATGGATTGGCTGGAAGGATGATGGTCTCCAGTCGACTGTAAGGAGAAATCTGTAAGTTATCTCATGGAATCAAGACAGAGAAGGGAAATACAAGGAATCAAGAAAAATATTAAGATACACCCTATTTTTGCTAACTAGTTGGGAAGATGTATCAAGAAAGGTTGTCAAATTTACGTTGTCCAAGTAGGATACACCAATTCCAAAAGTAAAATGACTTCTTTGGAAGATATTCATGTGATCCAAGATTTCGCTGATGTATTTCCTGAATCCATTCCGGGATTGCCACCTAAGCGTGACATCGATTTCACCATTGAATTGATACTTGGAGCAGCTCATGTTTCAAGAGATCCTTACCGCATGAGCATCTTTGAGCTAACAAAACTAAAAATGCAGCTTCAGGAACTTTTGGATAAAGGGTACATCCGCCCCAGTGTATTCCCTTGGGGAGCCCCCATGTTATTTGTACGAAAGAAGGTCAGAACCTTGAGGTTATGCATTGATTATTGTCGGCTAAATAAATTGACTATCAAAAACAAATACCCCTTACCATGTATTGATGATTTATTTGATCAAGTGCAGGGAGCTAGTGTTTTTTCAAAAATTGACTTGAAGTTTAGTTACCACCAGATAAGGATAAAGGAAGAAGATATTTGCAAAACTGCATTTCAAACTTGTTATGGCCATTACGAATTCGTGGTATTGCCTTTTGGCCTTACCAATGCTCCAACTAATTTTATGAGTCTGATGCACATTGCTTTTAAGATATTTTTAGATAAGTTTGTACTGATTTTTGTTGATGATATACTGATTTATTCTAAGAATTAGGAATAGCATGAAAATCACTTGAGAATAGTATTGCAGATTTTGCGGGATAATCAGCTATACGCTAAGTATTGCAAGTGCGACTTTTACAAAGGTCAAATACAATATCTCGGTCATGTTATTTCAGCAAAGGGGATAATAGTGGATCAAAAAAATATTAAAACTATTATGGAATGTACAGCCCCGAAAAATGTTGATGATATTAGATCCTTATTGGGCTTAGCCGGCTACTACTATCGATTCATTAAAGGTTTTTCGAAAATAGCTTTTCCTATGACCTCATTACAGAAAAAGGGGCATACCTTTCGATGGACAGCTAAATGTCAACAAAGTTTTAAGCAGTTAAAACAACTACTTACTACTACACTTGTGCTGAAAGTAGCATATCAGGAAATATCCTTTGTGGTTTGCACGGATGCAAGTAAGGAGGGTGTTGGCGGGGTATTAATGCAAGAAGAGAAGGTTATAGCCTACAAATCATGCAAATGGAAAGAGTATGAACAATGATACTCTGTGTATGATCTTGAACTGACAGCGGTAGTACATGTGCTCAAAATGTGGCGACACTACCTACTAGGAAAGAAATTTATGTGATTAACAAATCATAGCAGTGTTACTATTTTCTTTAACCAATCTAATTTAAATGCTCAGCAAGCTAAATGGACCACATGCTTGTGTGAATTTAACTTTGAAATGAAGCACCTTAAGGGGACGGAAAATCGAGTAGTCGACGCATTAAGCAAGAAATTACATTGCATTTATGAAGTGCAACTTAGTCAAGTACGATCTAACCTCCCCGATGTCATCAGAGAGGCATCTCTCAAAGACCCAAAATATGCCTTTCTTTGGCAAGAAGCATTGGAAGCTCAGAAGAAGGGCAAGTAGTCTGATTATGGTATTAATCTAGACAAAATGTTAACATTCAGAGACAAAATATATATTCCCAATCAAAATTCTATCAAACAATTGTTATTGGATGAATTCCATAGGAAGCCTTACGTTGCTCACCCAAGATACCAGAAATTGTTTTCGGCCATCAAAAAAAGTTATTTCTGACTAGGTTTAAGGAAGGACGTTGTTGAATATCTATCCAAATGTTTGGAGTGCCAACGGGTGAAGGAGGAACATCAACATCCCGCTAGCCTATTGCAACCATTACCCATTCCTGAGTGGAAATGGGAGGCGATCACACTAGATTTTATCACCGATTTACCTCGCACTAAGAAATAATATGACTCAGTCATGGTGGTGGTGTACAAGCTGAGTAAAACTGCTTGTTCCATACCCGTGAAATCCACCTACAAAACTATGGAGATCGGAGAAATATTTATGAGGGAAATCTTCCAGTTGCATGGAATACCCAGGGTGGTAATCTCTGATAGGGATGTAAAATTTACATCCACATTTTGGAAAACCCTCTTCTCTGGGTTAGGCACCCAGATTCAGTTTAGTACTGCCTACCATCCACAAACGGATGGCCAAACAGAGCGAGTAAATCAGATCCTAGAGGACACGTTGAGGATATTTGTGATGCAACAACTGCATAAATGGGAGGACTATCACCACCTGGTGGAGTTCTCCTACAATAACGGATATCATGAATCATTGGGCATGAGACCTTTTGAGGTATTATATGGGAGAAAGTATAGGGTACCCACAGATTGGAATAGCCCTGTTAACAGATTATCACTGGGTCTTGATATGTTGGCTGAAATGGAGGATACAGTTAAAAAGGTTCGTCAAAATTTAAAAGCTGCCCAGAATAGGCAAAATATTTATGGAGATAAGAAGAGATCACATAAGGAATTCCAGCTGGGGGATCACGTATAACTAAAGGTTAAACCCCAGGAAAGTACCTTACAATGGAAGGGTTGGGCTAAGTTAGCACCCCAGTACTGTGGACCGTTTCAAATCTTGGAACGGATTGGACAAGTAGCATACAAGCTAGCACTTTGAGGCCCTATCTGGGTCCACAATTTTTTCCACATCTCCTTGTTAAAAAATATGTGTACAATCCTCAACATATAATTAACTGGGATAATATATAGGTAATAAACGAATAGACTAGGTAACATATGCATTTTTCATTTTGAAAATATCTAACAACAGATTATAACTTCTGCATGTTGAACTAGAGGGAGAATTTTTGGCAGAGCCTCTTCATATCCTCGATCAGAGAGAAACCATCTTATGGAGACGAGCCATCACCTAGGTTAAAGTGCAGTGGAAGCACTTTGGCCTAGAAGAGGTGACCTGGGAAGAGGAGGAAACTATGAAGAAAGCTTATCCAACACTATTTTCCTAAAAGAACACCACGGATGGTGTTCCTCACAAGAGGGGGAAGTTGTAACACCCTATGCTGCACAAATATTCACTTTGTTACCAAGTTTTACATATTACTTCAAATTCTTACTTTTTTTAACATAGATTGTTAAAGAATTAACGCTAAGAAGCCAAAACATATCTTGTTACAAACTCCTAAAACAGTTACAAACAGTTGCTCATATGTTTCCTTAAAAAGGAAAATGGACAAAATCCTGAGGGGTTGGGAAAAATATATAAAGATAGGGAAGCAAGAATTATGTTGCCCAGATTTTCCTTGAGTTGGACAAGTAACCAGTGGGAAAATGTGGATTAAAGTTGAAATGGTGTGAGACTTGAGGCTGGACCGTGGTTCTGATGCCCAAGATACCAGATTGCAACCAATTTATCAACTGTCAATATTAGGATGAGCTCGGTGGGGGATTTTGGACGTAATCACCAGATCTATGGTTGGGCGGTGACACCTTCCAAGAAAAGGAAATACTTGCACGGTTATCAATACAACAAATACAGATACGTGGTATATTTGTGCTTGGTAATCACTAATTAAAAAGAGTTATTAATAATTAGTAATAGATAAACAACAAAATAGTAGACTATTGAAGACAATCTATCATTTCATATTGTTAAATGCATTCTGTAATTTTGTACTGTTGAATGTATACGGTTCTTCTATACCATTAGTTATTTCAGGTCCTTTTTGTATATATATCGACAAATAATGATGATGGAACACTTTGTAATCTTCATCTCTAGAAAATAAACCAACCATTTCAGAATTCTAATACACTAGCCATCTATAGAAGACAACAAAGGAACAATTTTATGGCTTTTAGATCAAACATTAGGTTTATATCCGAACCATGATATGTACATGGTACAATAAATCATGCGTTAAAACAGACAGACAATATAATTAGGGAATCATAAAACTTTCAGTAGACATGATAAACATGTGAATGGCAATATCTACGAATAAACTATGTCCTTGATAAGTTAAACGCAAATGAAAGCGATACTGCATTCATGAAATCACCACACACACAAATGAATAGGGGTGTCCCTCAAGGGTTCTTCGTGGCTCTCGGTAAAGTTCCAGAGGAACAATCATGAACCAGCTGCCCAGGCTTATACCCAATTTCCAAGCATTAAAGATAAGAACCTTCATTTTAAAAAAATCATATCATAGACACTATGCATATTCGATCAAATGAAAACCCTGATACATTGAAGGAAAATCGATCAACCGAAACAAAGCAAATACAATTTGGATCATAGAACTACTATCAGTTTACAAATGCAGACATAGAACTCAATAACCGTGTGGGATTAAACCCTCAAAAGAGATCCAGTTCATATCAACGCAAAAAGTTATTACACTTCCGCATAAATAAAACTTAAACCCTCGTTCATTCTGTTAATTCCACTATAAAGTTAACCCAGCATGCATCGTGGCACAAAAAAATCCCAAGGCGATAAGATGAATCAATTCTCATTTAATCGAAGCATGGGATTATCTTCTAGGCAGAGAGTTGCCAGAGAACTTGATGAGAGACCAACCAGTAAAAGAGGATGATAGATGGTGTAAGGGAGCCAACATACCCTGAACCTTCTGGAAAACACATTTGCAGAACTTTACCTGCACTCGCAAAACACCTAAATTAAACCCTGATCAAACTTGGATTCAGTGTTCATTAGAGGAAAAATGTTTAGGGGTTCTTTCGTACCTGAAATGGAGAAGTTCTGATTTGAGGAAGGCGAAGAACATCTAGAAACCCTGCAACCACCCGTGATGGTTCTTAGTAGGCAGAAGGAAATAAAAGAAAGTATTCCTATAGCTCGCTGGGTCATTACCTCCAGAATGTTGTAGGTTTTTTCTGACCCCATCTCCCCTGGAGTGAGTAGAACATTAAAAGAAACCAAGTCATCTGCAAGGCATGTGTCGAATAAGCCGACATAGATGTTTCGTGGTAAGAACAAAACAGGGAAAATTTTAAGGATGGAAAATTATCTTGAAGTTTAAAAACATTGGTGAATCTCACTAGTGCCTAATATGCAAGCTATAAAATGTTTACTGATATATTTGTAAAATTATTCAAATTTATGCTAATTATATACATAGTCTCTATATAATGTTGGCGATTTTTAAGGTGAAACAATTTTATATTCTAAAATTTGGGTGAATATTTTTATGAAAAATGAAAATTGGGGAATCTTTTTTTGGAAAAATCATGGAAAATTAGCCCACTTTGAATATTAGCTCCTAAAATTTTCCATGAAGCAAAAGTGCCAGAAGAAATTAGAAAACCAAACCTATATGTGATACTTGGAGTTCTGATGGGCCTGTCGAACCAAGGAGGTCGAGCTGCCCACCATTTTTCCATCAAAATGTCATAGATAGTTGCAGAGCTGAGCTATGGGCTCCTCTTGCATTACAGGTGAAAGAAATCATTTACAACAAACCCAAAGTTCCCACAGGGAGAATTATGAGAGCTTATGAACCGTGGATCATTACCTGATCCTGCGATGTATAATGTGCCAAGTGTTTTCCGTAATCTAGAGCCATCTGCCGAGTCCTTTCAGTGATAAATCAGCATAGCTACAAGTGTCAATGCTTACTAAAATTCACCTCCACCTCAATGCATGAGTTTATGCATTGTGTATAACGAAAAGCATGCTAATCGAGAGTATTCCAAGGGGTGCATCAGGTGTAGATATAGAGAACAAGTATTAATTACTTCTTTAAAACCCCAACGTATGATCCGAAACTATTATATGTAATATATACCTCATTTGTGAGGTTAAAGTGAATATATTTTTTTATTATGTGTTATGTTATTAGTCCCTGCCTACAGCAGCGCAGGGACTATTAGTGTTCGATCGGCAGTTGACTGGCTATTAATTGATGCGTTGACTGTAAATTTGTACCGGTCATTTATTCTTTAACCAAAGTTTACGCTGGGCAGTTTCTCTGCAAAAAAAATTTAGCCAAAGTTTTCTATTTACCCTCTTATTGCCCGCATCACTTGCCCCGATGTTAGTTTAGTGTGGGCAACTTAATTTATCCTAAGTTTCAAAATTCGCGTGTGGACCTTGCATAAACGCAGCACCCTTACGATTGTTTACAGCTGTCGACATGTCTTCATTCCACCGCCCTCTATCTTCATTCAGGTTAGCAAACGCATTGCAAATTCAGGTTAGCAAACACATTGTTCATCCACCCGCGCATGTTAGCAAATGTTTCAGGTGTTTCAGGGAGCTAAGTTTTAGGAGGAACGTGCAGCACAAGTAGCGGCAACAGGAGTTCCTGCTCGTGGGAGGGCGTGAGCGGCTCGTGGGAAGGAGGATATACCCCGTATTTCTCAGAGGTAACACTGAACCTGGGCACGAACAGAGAGCTCGGCTTCTCGTTTTCATATTTTCCTACATTTTTCCCTACGTTTTCAGTAGTTGGGTACACTCACGGGTTCCTGGATCTCCCCACCTTCATTTCTTCTTCTAACTTAGGGTCGCAAAACAGCTAGAATTGCGTTTCCGCTGATGGAGAGATGGAATTGCAGACAGGCTGTGGTTAAAGCCTGACAAATCACTGTACTGGCTATAGTGTAACCCTAAATTCCGCACAAGTTCCTGAGCTCCCCGCAAGACAAATACGCCGTGAATCCTGAGCTCCCCGCAAGATAAATACGCCGTGAATCCTAAGCTCCCCGCAAGACAAATACTTCGTCTTCACGATAGTAAATCCGCTAACTCTGAGCTGAGGTAATCCAAGCTTACCCGGGCAGAGGGCTTTCTTTCATATCAGAAAAACGAAAGAGAATTCCCTAAGTTTTTAGTAGTTGGGTACACTCACGGGTTCCTGGATCTCCCCACCTTCATTTCTTCTTTTAACTTAGGGTCGCAAAACATCTAGAATTGTGTTTCCGCTGATGGAGAGATGGAATTGCAGACAGGCCATGGTTAAAGCCTGACAAATCACTGTACTGGCTATAGTGTAACCCTAAATGCCACGCAAGTCGCTGAGCTCCCCCCAAGACAAATAGATCGTCTTCACAACAGTAAATTCGCTAAATCCGCTAAATCTGAGCTGAGGTAATCCGAGCTTACCCGGGCAAAGGGCTTTCTTGCATACCAGAAAAACGAAAGAGAAATCTTCGTAGTGTAGCTGAAGCACATGCCTGTCTCTAGATCTGTTTGAGATAGGGCCGACACCCTAGCTCTAATTAGGAGGGAATTAGGTCTAACAGAGTGTTGCCTCGCCGAGGTCATGCTTTTCTCAAAGTTCCTAGAGTTCAGGCGCTAAAGTACAAAGAAACTAGAGGTAAAGTACAAAGGATCAAATCGAATGATGTTATGGCCATACCCCTATAGCTGCCGATGCTTCAGGTGAAAGGACTTTGCAATAGAGAGAGAAACGAGAGCCCTCAAAGCATTGGTCACCAGACTCAATGTAGCCCCTGTGGTTCCTAAGAAGTCTTAAAACCAACTTTAAGGTTATAAGGCTGTGTTAATGACAAAAGAATTACCAAACCATTTTAAGTTTCACACAGTAGAACACTCTAGTCGTTTTTGAGGGGAATACACAATAAATTATGAAGTGCAGTGCCTCATTCTGAAAGTTTAATTCACCAGTTTCTTAATACTAGTAGAACACCATCTTACTTCAAGGTAAATCACCACTCCATTGTTGAACCCTTGCGGTAAAATTTACAAATATAATGCCAGGTTAGTCAAAATTACTAGTTTCATAGTTAACGCTAGATTCAAAAATAGAGAATACCTTGTCTAATTCCGGGATCATGCTGGTAAGTTCATTTTTAATGCTAGATTCATAAATATAATTGCCTAGTCTAATGCTAGGATCATGTTGGATATTTTACCGGATGCCTACTGTCAGGATCATGTTGGATATCTTATCGGATGCATGGGTTGTGATAACGATGTTCAATTTATCGGTAAAACATTGTAGTAATTACCCCTCTTGCCGAGAAGCTTCGCAAAAAGAATCGATGCTACACTTGAAACTCTCGAAGAGAGGTAACAATATGGGGCGATCTGGCAACTTGAAACTCTCGAAGAGAAGTAACAACATGGGGCGCCCAGATCCTTGCATTGCATATTCATCACTAGATACTGATGTTTTTTATTGAGTCTCATAACCACCCCACCCGGATCAAAACCCATAAGAAAATGCATAGGAGGCAAAGCGCTCATAGAATAAGCACCGGGGGTTGGTTATTCAAGGACATCTGCATTTACCTGGAGCGTTTCCTAATAGATAGGCAAGTGTACTGCATGCAATAGCTTTCCGAGAGGGTGGCATGATTCATGTACAAAGAGCTAGGGCTCACAATAGAATACATCTGCGGAATTTACTGACTCTCAATCTCAATTGCCCACGGATGAAACCGTTCCCACAACTCGTTGAATCGCTAAAATTTAAAAGGTTATTTTTCAAATTAAAAATGTAACATTGATGAGCCTTCGGTCATAAAATGAAAAAACAAGGTAATTCCACCGTGGTTAAGAGCCTCGCGCTCTACTAACTGAGTTAAACGGGCTGGTACCAGTGTCAACAATTCTTTTTAGAACTCCAAGGAAACGTACACTATTACATTTAACGTTTCTATTAAAACAACGTCATATCTTTATTTAAAAATAATAATAAATAGAATTGATTTACAAACTTAAAATTTACTTGTTTTTCGAATATGTAAGTGTTGTAGCACATTACTTTGAAATATATTAATGATCGCTTGTGGGCAGATGTATTAAAGTCCAGTGACACATGAAACAACGTTGAAACGCTAATATTGCAGGTAACAGCTCAGCTGGGAGAATGAACCTCACAATGAGTAGTATCTTTTGGATTATGACTTTATAAAAAAGGTTGGCAATTTTTAATTATTTAGCTTTCTACGAGCTAGACTTGGGGAAGAAAAGCTAAAGAGTAAGAATATGTCTCACTTGGGGGACGAAATCCAGCAATTAGCTGAACTGGTAACTTTATACAAAAAGCTCTCAATCCTTTCTTTCTCCACTTTCATTGTGTAGTATATATTCTGCGGCCATTTTTCAAGTTTCAGAATGCTCTAGGGTTGTAATATGTTTTCCATTTTTACATTTCAGAACACTTTGGAATATGTTTTCCCTTTTCACATTTTACAACATTTTGTAATTTGTATATTGATCACAGGCAATTTTTATGTTATTGCAGGTCTGTTCATTAGCTCTTATCTTTGGTGCACAATTTTGCTTTGGTGGGCTTTCCCCAAGGTGACACCGAAGGTCCTACCTCCTTTCATGCGTCCTTCACCTCCCCCATGGGGGATGATCCACCGGATCTCAATGTTCAAATTCTTGAAAATTCATCTCCAATATCCTCCATGTATTGCATTCATTGCAGGCTGCAGAGTTGTCCTCTACATTAAGAGATAATAATGAAGTTGTTAAATGTTTCTTGTTAATTTTAAAAGGTAATGTACATCCAAGACTGACTCTGTTTCTAATCATCCCTTGAACCTACCCACTCTGCATCTCCATATCCAATTAACCTAAAGACTTCACTTTTCTCGAGCAATAAACTGTAATTCAATGTACTTTTTACATATCTGCAACTTCTCAACCCCGGCAGGGACCACTGCTACGACAGTGGCTCCCTTGTTACAGATACCTTCATTCTAAACTTACCCATTAAGATTGCACATTTGGAATTACAATGTTGTATCTCAAATTCAATAATATAGACCCATTTATTCACCGTACTTAATTAATTAATTAATTTATCTATTTATTTATTTATTTGCGAACATTTACATACTTTTAAAAATCAACCCAATCAAGTCAATATTGCTGGACCGTATTCCCACGTGAAGTTGCTATAGAAACCCTGTCGTCCGTATTCTAATTCAATGCGTTTTGCTTCTAAATTTTGATGGTTTGGTAGATGTGAATCCCGTCACTTGCAGTCGCCTCTTGTAGTAGCGAAACCTGTTAACGATGTACAGATGATAGGAGGCGGTGAACAGTGGAATGAAATCTAGAGTGTGATGTTTCTAATAATGCTTGTTCTGATTTCTCACACTTACAATAAGTCCACGCTGATTTGATGCATACAATATAAAAGAATATTGGTGGAGGTTAATTTATTAGAAGGGATCATTTATGGTTGGTTCAAACATGGAGTTTAATTTTGAAGGTGTCCAAAGAATTAAGTCTATGATTTTCTAATAAGAGAGGTGCTTAATTAATAAGTCTAGACAATTAAACTTATAACTTTTCGATAACAATAACACTTTAACTAATAACAATAACATTTTCATTAAAAAAATAAACAAATTAAACTAATCCTCTAAACTGATTGAAAAATAAAAATTGAAAAAAATAATTACATCTTCCTCATTCAATCCCACTTCAATATATACCCATCTATCTCCCATCCAATTTCAATATATAACCGTTTATAACATAATTAAATTTTATATATATCAAAAAATAAGACACATATTCCCATTTATCAATAAATACATTTCTCAACATTTTCTTCCTCATCTTAAATCAAGCCAATAAGTCAACATTGCTGACTGTATTACCACGTGAAGTTGCTACAATAAACCTCTCGGCCTTATTCTAATTCAATGCATTTCACTTTTGAATTGTCCTTTGGTAGATGTGAATCCCGTCACTTGCAGTCGCCTCTCGCCATAACAAAACCTGTGTACAATGTACAGATGATATGAAGTGGTGAACAGTTAAATGAAATACAGATTGTGATGATTGTAATACTGTTTTTCTGATTTCCTATGTATCATCCGCAACCAATATTTCTGGACCTATAATTTTATTAATGGACAATGCGGCCTGGTATATGTTGTTATATCAATTCTATGTCAGGGGCTACGAAAAGCCGTATATGTGATCCTTTAAATTTTGTACTTGTTCTAAAAATATTGCTCGCTCCCTACAACATAAAAATATCTGTTATAATGGGCTACTTTGTTATATTTCTTAATCTCTGAAATATCTTAATACCGAAATAATTGGTTGTTGATTATACTTGTGACAAAAACAGCCAAAAGTTTAAGTGAACCGATAAAATTCCATTATATAGATGAGCCAGACCTTTATATTGTATTCCTCAAATCCGGTTTGAATTACGGTCGGAAAGTGAACCAGGAAATTCCATTATATAGATTTATGAGCGAGACCTTTATATTGTATACATCAAATCCGGATTGAATTATTATCGAAAATCAAGACAATAGTGTTAAGAATATCACAATTTGTATTTCATTTCATATAACATGTACATCGTACTCACTGTTCACCACCTCATCATACGTAACAACCTCATCATATGTACATCGTACACAGGTTTACTTATAAGAAGAGGCGACTGCAGGTGAGGGGATTCACATCTATCAAACCATAAGATTCAAAAGCAAAACGCATTCAATTAGAATACGAACCACGGGTCCTATAGTAACTTTGAGTTTTAGTACAGTCTAACCGATGTCTATATGCATGCTGCAACAACATTAAGTAGGTGGTGTATATGTACCAGGAATTTATTGCATTGTATATTATTGGTAAATAGAAGTAATTCATAGAAATTAGATAATAGTATTAAATAGGTAGTGTACATATAGTAAGATTTGAATACTTTAAATTTAATGAATTGTACAGTGTTAATTGTAGCAGTGAATTATGTGTAGTTGGGTAAATAGAAGATTGATAGGTATTAGAAAAAAACATCAAATAGGTGGTGTACATATAGGAAGATTTGAATAATTTGGATCTAATGAATTGTGTGGTACTAGTGTAGTTGAGTAAATAAATGATGGGACTAGCTCTCATGTTTTATGGTCAATAATTAATACATGATTATGGTTGATATTTTTGGCGGTTGATGATGTGTTTAATGATATGGCACTGGCTTTTAATGTGGTGAGGACAATTGTCTTATCCTCGGGCTCCGCTTCTCCCGCCTCTACACCTTACTCTCGAAACCCTAACCTCACTCATTTGGTCACTTGCTCCGGCACTCCGGTGCTCCATCAAGAGAGTTCTCTATCACTGGTTCTGTTTGCAATCTATGAGGGTTTGATGGCGCTCTGTGAGGGTAGCTGTTTGCAAACCCTGGTTATGAACTCCGCTCTTGTAGCTGTGGGTCTCGGTTGTGCGTTGGCTTTCTCAATCCTGTGGTTGTATGGCTTGGCTGTGGTCGCGGTCCTTCTCTATCCACTGATCCTGTATGTGGTTTTGTTTTTGCTTTTGACTCTTTGGGTGATTGATCCACTATTTAACTGTCAATTTGTTGGGTTTTTCAGGGCATGGTCATAGAGTGACCCAGCTCTCAACTCCTGTTCGAAAATTTCACAAAGATAAGACCTCTGTCTATGATTTACAATTATGTTTCGTTTTGTTGTTGGTATTAATTGTTTTCGCTCCTTGTGAGTAGGGGTTGCTCTGGCGACTGTGACCTAATCCACGGCTTCTCTGCCTACACGAGCTCGGCTCCTCTGGTGAGTAGATACTCTGCTAATCCTTGTCTCTTCTTTTATATTCGTTTAGGGTTTCTTAACCTAGTTGCTATGGCCTGTTTTGTGGTCACTGCAGGTGGACGTCGAGCCTCTCTGGTCGCTGGTCTCTTGCCCTGATACCTATACACTATAACGGGTAGGGTCGTGCCACGTTACTCCTCTTGTTTTCCTGTCTCGAGCCTTTTGTTGTTTGTCATTTTCGTTGGGTCTATAATCGAGGGTCTTAGGGCTTCGACCTCACTGTCTTCCGGGCACTTTGTAATTATGTCTCTGGCTATGATGACCTTGTAACTTATATTGGGTCTGTGGTTAAATTATAGTCTTGGGGTTTTGGACCATTGTCTCACTGTTCGCTCTTGCATTTGGTTTGTAACTGTCTATAACTTGGACTGTAAATTTTGATACCTCTATATATATATATACACAAATTTTGAAAAGAAAGAAATACTTAGATGCTTGGTACCTATAGATGTTGGTTGCTTTCTTGTTGTGACTGTGTTTGTTTCTTTTGCAAAACCATCTCTGTCAATTGATGGAATTCGACTCGCCTCTGTCAATAATTACTTGTTCTCTGTGCTGTTAGGAAATGAACTCAATTTCTTGTTCTCGACAACTATTATGAAACGAACTCAATTTAATTATTTATATAGGAAGAAAATAATTTTATGATGCAATGGACATGGACTCAGATTCTCTGTTGCTTTCAAAATGATTGTGTACTTCTGTTTATTCCATACTATGATGGATGATTACAATTTTTGATTTTTTTTCCTTTAATAAGTTCATTGTACAATTACTTAAAACTGTCAGCAGTTACATTTTAGTTATTCCTTGATCACTGTTCATCTTTGTCTAAATACTAAAGGTAACCTAAAACAATAAATAAATAAATAAAACAATAATGAAAACAAAATAGTGGGTTGGGACAGCCTTAAACTTGACATAAAATTCTAAATGTTGTTAACTAAAAATTTAAATGAGACTTAGAAAACTAACTGAAAACTTCTCTAGTCTGTTAAGACAAATACTCCAGCCATGATCTCCCTTAGCTGGATGCTCCTGCATCACACTTCCCAGGTAAACGAAAATTCATGGCTCCGGTTCATGAGCTCCTCGATAGAATACCCTGCACGTTGTATCTGACCTGCGTCAAGCCATGAACTGTCCTCAATGGGACGGTTCTTCCACTTGACAAGGTATTGTAGGTACTCCTTTCTTCAAGATTGCCTAGCCACATGTGTATCGAGGATTCCTTTGATATCAAGTGGCTGAGCTAAAGGCATTTGTCTCATCCACGAACTACTTCCTTTCTGGGTATCTCGATTTGGCTGTGCCAAACTATCGTCTTCAGGACTAGCAGTGTATGGAAACAAATCTTCCATGTTAAAGATAGGCAATATGCCTATACCTGGAGGCAATTGTAGAAAACTTACGTAGAATTTTGCAAGGTCCAATTTTCTTAAATTTTAACTTATTGTATTCGCCCTTAGGGAATGTTTCTTTATGCAGATACGCCAAAACTTAATCGCCTACATCAAATTGTACCTCCCGCTATTTCAGATCCGCCTTTTGTTTGTACCTTTGACTGTTGCCCTGCAACTTTGACTTCACCTGCTCATGTAGGTCATTTATTTCTCCTGCGAAATCTTCCCCGTCAGTGCTCCTTCTTTCCAATTGTACCAGATCTCGTAACTCATGCACTCCGCGAGGATGAATACCATACAAGATATGAAAAGACTATTTCTTGTGCTTCGATTTGGTGAATCGTTATAAGAAAATTCCACTTGGGAAAGTACACGATCACACATCTGTGAATTTTCCCCAACTAGACTTCGTAGCAGGTTTCCCAAGCTCCTATTCACCACCTCTATTTGACCATCAGTTTATGGGTGATAAACGGAGCAGAAAATCAACTGTGTGTCTAGCTATTTCCACAAGGTGCGCCAGAAATGCCCTGTGAATTTCACATCCCTGTCAAAAACAATGGACTTGGGCAGGCCATGCAGTATGACAATTTCAGTGAAAAACAAGTGTGCTACGTGAGTGGCATCACTGGGTTTCCTGCAAGGGATGAAATGTGCCATTTTGGAGAACCGGTCCACCACCACCATGATGGATTCAAAACCCCGTTGTGTTTTCGGAAGACCCAAGACAAAGTCCAGTCTGACTGAGTCCCACGGTCTACTTGGAATAGGAAATGGTGTGTACAATCCCGTGTTCTGACTGTGTCCTTTCGCCAACTGACACACTTTACACCTGGTTACATACCGTTGCACAACTCTTCGCATCTTCAGCCAGCAATAAAAATGACTGAGCTGATCCAAGGTCTTATCAACGCTGAAATGTCCTGCTAGACCTCCACTATGTTTTTCTTGGATGATGTTCTCCCTCATCGAACATTCTGGAATACATAGTTGTCCTCCCTTGAATAGTAGCTCCTCCTATAAGTTATAGTCCAACCATGGACTATTATTGCTCAACAAGGGATTTTGATAGGCTTCATAAGCCTCCTTGAAATCTGTATCTGTTTGATACAAGTCCTTCAGGTGTTCAAAACCCAACACTTGTATCGTACTCTCCTGTAAGAGTAAAACTCTTCTTCTTAGTGCATTTGCTACCTTGTTGGCTTGACCAATGATATGCTTCAATACGAATGTAAAACTCTACAAGTACTCAATCCATTTTGCGTGTTTATGATTCAGCTTATGTTGTTGCATAACATACTGTAATGTAGAATTATTAAAAAACAAGACAAACTCATTACCCAACAAATAATGTCTCCAATGCTTCAAGGCTTGGACAATGGCATAAAACTCCTTGTCATAAGACGTGTATTTCTACCTAATTTCATTTAATTTTTCACTAAAGTAAGCTACTGGTTTTTCTTCCTAGCTGAGTACGGCTCCAATGGTTGTACCACTGGCATCATAACGAACTTGGAAAAGTTTGTTAAAATCAGGCAATCTCAAAATTGGCCTTTCAGTAATCTTCTTCTTCAATATCTGGAAACTTTTCTCTGTAGCTTCAGTCCAATGGAAGGGTTGACTTGCCTTTTTGATGGTATCCAACAAAGGTGCGCAAATCCCACTAAAATTCTTTATAAACTTGCAATAGAAACTTGTTAAACCGTGAAAACTTCGAACTTCAAACAGACTCTTAAGGGATGGCTAGCTGATTATAGCTGCAACTTTTTCTGGGTCCATTTTTAGCTCTTTTTCTAAAATCACAAAACCCAAATAGACTAATTCCTTCTGGAAAATAAATAAATAAAAATTTTAAATTTATCAGCAGCTTATTTTGTTGTAACTTCTCCTGCACATATCTAATGTGTCGAAAATGTTCTTCCTTGGTCTTGCTGAAAATTAATATATCGTCAAGATACACAATTACAAATTTCCCAATGAACTCTTTCAACATCTTGTCCATTAGGTGCATGAAAGTGCTAGGGGTGTTACTCAACCCAAATGGCATCACCAGCCATTCATATAAACCTTCATTGGTTTTGAAGGTTGTTTTCCATTTGTCCCCTTCTCTTATTTTGATCTGGTGGTATCCACATTTTAGATCTATTTTCGAAAAATATGCTACTCCACTCAAGCAGTCCATCATGTCATCCATTCGTGGCAATGAAAACCTGTACCTGATAGTAATTTTATTTATTTCTCTTGAATCAATACACATCCGTCACTCTCCTCCTTTCTTGGGAGCTAAAACTGTTGGAACTGCAAAGGGACTTAAACTTTCCAGTATTAATCCTTTGTCCAGCAATTCCTGTACCTGCTTCCTGATCTCTTCGTTGTCCTTAGGACTCATCCAGTAAGCAGCTTTGTTTGGTAAACTAGCTCCAGGAATGAAATCTACGTGATGAATGAACTTCGCTTTGGTGTTAACTTATCCGGTAAATCATCCACCACAATATCGCTGAATTCCTGTAACAAATCCTGAATTTCTTCAGGTAAGTCAGAAATTTTAGTATTTAACAACACTGCTTTTCACCTCCTTATAACAACATACTTTATCTCATTATCTTCAATTTGTTTTAAAATTCTTTTCCTCCCATCAGTAGCGCTTTGGCTCCACTAGTCTCTGCTGTTTTTTCTTCCTTGATGGGTACAAGTGTATGCTTAATCCCATCCTTGACAAACTTGTAGCAGTTTGTCTTTCCATCATGAACCACTTTTTAGTCGTACTGCCATGGTCTACCTAGTAGAATATGACACATGTCCATAGGCATAATATCACAAGTTACCTTGACGCTATACTTGCCAATATGGAACTCCACCTCACATTGTTCATCAACTAGCAGTTGATGTCCTTTCTGTAAACAAGACACCTTATAGGGAGTTGGGTGCTTCAACCTTTTCAAACCCAACTTCTCCACCATCTCTGTAGCAACTAGATCATCAGTGCTTCCACTATCTATAATCAGTTTGTAGCATTTTCCGTGTGACTTACACACAATCCAGAATAATGCCTTTCTTTGGGTTTGGTCAGTTGTCTCCCTTGCCAGTTTCAACAATACCTTATTTAAGACTAAGGCCTCTCCTATCTCCAGTACATTCTCTACCTCCTGGAGTGGTGCCTCTGCATCCTCTGTTTGAGCAACATATGCTCCTCTTTGTCCAGCCTGTTCACCTTCAAGACACTCAAAGGATCTGTGCCCCCACTTGTGGCACTTGTAACACTAGTAGGCAACTCCTCTGCCTCTTCCACTACCTCTTCCTTGCTGGTATGGCCTTCCTCCCCTAGTGCTACCTTCCTTTTTTGTTGTTCATGAGGTCTTTGAACTACTGCCTTATTCACTGTGGTTGGTAGTTCTACCTTTGCCAAAGGATTGTCCTTTTCCTTTGCCATATCCATGTCCTCTTCTAGCATTCTGTTTCCTAGTGATCTTCTCTTCTGCGTTCAAGGCACTCTGGTATCGTTCCTCTATCGTTTTTGGAGAAAGTATACTTATCTCATCCAATATCTCCAGCCTTAGGCCATTTACAAACCTTGCTTGTTTTTTTGGGGTGCTCTCCACGTAACCTGCTCTCAGATTCACTTGATAAAATTCTTCGATATACTCTTTCACGGTCATTCCCTTCTGCTTTAGATTCTACACCTATCGATACAGAGTAATCTGATAATCTTTGGGCAAAAACTTACCCTTCATTTTGGCTACCATTCTGGTCCATTTTTTAATGGGTTGTTTATTTGATCTTCTCCTCTCTACTTAGACACTATCCCACCATAAGGCCACATGTCCTTTCAACTTGGTGGAAACGAATTTAAATTTTCTATCTTCGTTGATCTCCTCACATTCAAAGTACTTGTCTAACTCACTGATCTAGTCCAACAGTACTTCTGTGGACAAACTACCATCATAGTTTGAAATCTCAGGCTTTGGCCTACTACTAGCCAACAAAACCAACTTTAACAACCTAATTTCAGGTCCTTCCTCATCTAATCCATCTGTTGTAGCTGCAGCTTCTTCCTCACTGTCGTCTCCTCCTTTCGGATCCCTTCTCCTTCTTGCTTCTACTACCACTAAACGGGCACTCAGGATCCTAATCTCCTCTCTCAATCCTTCATTTTCTACTCTTCGAATAGCTCTCCCATGACCCCTTCTTCCAACTTCCATTTATAGTAAAAAAATTAACCTAAACCTGCTTTGATACCAAAATTGATGGGGCCAGCCCTGATGTCTTACGGTCAATAATTAATACATGATTATGGTTGATATTTTTGGCAGTTGATTGCATTGATGATGTGTTTAATGATATGGTACTGGCTTTTAATGTGGTGAGGACAGTTGTCTCTCCCGCCTCTACACCTTACTCTCGAAACCCTGACCTCACTCATTCGGTCACTTGCTCTGGCACTCAGCTGCTCCATCGAGAGGGTTCTCTATCACTGGTTCTGTTTGCAATCTATGAGGGTTTGATGACTCTCTGTGAGGGTAGTTGTCTGCAAACCTTGGTTATGAACTTCGCTCCTGTAGTTGTGGGTCTTGGTTGTGCGTTGGCTTTCTCGTCTCTGTGGTTGTATGGCTTAGCTGTGGTCGCAGTCCTTCTCTGTCCGCCAGTCCTGTATGTGGTTTTGTTTATGCTTTGACTCTCTGGGTGATTTCTCCATTGTTTAACTGTCAATTTGTTGGGTTTTTCAAGCCATGGTCGTGGGGTGACCCAACTCTCAACTTCTGTTCGGCAATTTCACAAAGGTAAGACCTCTGCCTATGATTTACAGTTCTGTTTCATTTTGTTGTTGGTATTAAATGTTTTCGCTCCTTGTGAGCAAGGGTTTCTCTAGCGACTGTGACCTGGTCCACAACTTCTTTGCCTGCACGAGCTTGACTCCTCTGGTGAGTAGATACTCTGCTAACCCTCGTCTCTGCTTTTCAATTTGTTTAGAGTTTCTTTACTTGGTTGCTGATGGCCTGTTTTGTGGTCACTGTAGGTGGACGTCGAGCCTCTCTGGTCGCTGGTCTCTTGTCCTAATACCTGTACACTATAACAGGTAGGGTCGTCCCATGTTACTCCTCTTGTTTGCCTGTCTCGAGCTTTTTGCTGTTTATCATTTTTGTTGGGTCTATAATCGAGGGTCTTAGGGCTTCGACCTCATTGTCTTCCGGGCACTTTGTAATTATGTCTCTAGCTATGATGACCCTGTAACTTATTGGGTCTCTGGTTAATTTATAGTCTTGGGGTTTTGGAACACTGTCTCACTATTCGGTCTTGCAGTTGGTTTGTAACTTTGTCTATAACTTGGACTGTAAATTTTGATACCTCCATATATATATACACATATTTTGAAAAGAAAGAAATAGTTAGATGCTTGGTACCTGTAGATGCTCGTTGCTTTCTTGCTATGACTGTGTTTGTTTATTTTGCAAAACCCTCTCTGTCAATTGATGGAATTTGTCTCGCCTCTGTCAATAATTACTTGTCCTCTGTGCTGTTAGGAAATGAACTCAATTTCTTGTTCTCGGCAACTGTTATGAAACGAACTTAATTTAATTATTTAGACAGGAAGAAAATAATTTTATGCTGCAATGGACATGGACTCAGATTCTCTCTGTCTTTCAAAATGATTGTATACTTCTGTTTATTCCGTACTATGATGGATGATTACAGTTTTTGATTTTTTTTTCCTTTAATAAGTTCATTGTACAGTTACTTAAAACAGTTAGCAGTTACATTTTAGTTATTCCTTGATAACTATTAATCTTTGTCTAAACTCTAAAGTTAACCTAAAACAATAAAAAAAAAACAGTAATGAAAATAAAACAATGGGCTGGGACAACCTTAAACTTGTCATAAAATCCTAAATGTTGTTAACTAAAAATTTAAATGAGACTTAGAAAACTAACTGAAAACTTCTCTAGTCTGCTAAGACAAATACTCCAGCCATGATCTCCCTTAGTTGGATGCTCCTGCATCAATAAAAGTAATTAATAGACACTAGATCATAACCACATTAAGTAGGTGGTGTACATATAACAAAATCTGGTTACTTAGAATCTAATGAATTGTATTGTATTGATTGTAACATTGAATTTTGCGTAGTTGGGCAAATAGGCTAGATAACAACATTAAGTAGGTGGTGTACATGTAGCATGAATTGAATACTTTAAATGTAATGAATTGAATAGTATTGGTTATAGTATTGAATTATGTATAGTTGTGTAAATAGAAGTAATTGATAGACACTAGAAAACAAAAGTAAATAGGAGGTATATATATAGCATAATTAGTAGGTGGTGTACATATAGCATAAACATAATTAAGTAGTGGTGTACACATAGCATAATTGTATAGTACTGGTTGCAGTAATGAATTCTGTGTAGTTGGGTAAATAGAAGTAATTGATAGACACTAGAGAGCGACATTAAGTAGGTGATGTGCATGCAGTAGGATTTGAATACTTTAAATCTAATCAATTGTATAGTAATGGTTGTGGTATTGAATTATGTGTAGTTGGGTAAGTAGAAGCAATTGAGTTAGGTACTGGTTGTACCATTGAATACTTCCTAGTTAGGTACATAGAAGTAATTTTGTTGGTCATTTGCATACGAAAAATTTAAATGAATGTTTTCACTTTAAAATATTAAATAAATGTTTTTAATTTAACATGTTTATCATCAATTAAAAGAATACTTTCTATATGTATAGCACTACTAATCAAATTTGAAGGGTTGGTCTTAATTTCAATTAGAAAAGCATATATTCATGCCGCCCTTCCATAATGAAAAGCATAAAAACAATTCATTTCAATTGACAACAATATATTATCTTTACATTTCATTTTCAGAAAGAAAAAACTAACAATATTTGTCTTAATAAAATGTAAAATATTGTTACATATTGCAAAATTTTCAAAATATACCCTATTTCTGGTAAAATTTCACATCCCTTAGTATTTTGTTACTCTAAAATAAAAATGGTTGTAGCATTTTCTTAGCAAAATGATACACTATTTTTTTTTTTTTTTTTATATAAATTTATTAGCTTTATTGAGTGTTCACATGTCTATCATTGTGATACCTAAGATTCAATGTGCTCAATTTTAATGTGATCTGCATAAAAATATTGATAAAAACTTAGTGTTGGAGCAAACTTTCTGTAAAGAAAAACCTTTATATATAACTTCTATATACAAGTTTGCATGTCCTTGTTCGGTGAGAGGACTCCTTGTTCAAAGTGATTTCAAGGTGGACATTTGGGAACTCAACCCAAGCAAAGACATTGCAATAGCTCCTTTGTTCAAGAATACAAGAGAACAAGCAATTATGCATTTATCCAAGATAGGTTTAAAGAGGAATTTAAAAGCATTAGGCGCTCAACATGGTTTCCAAACGTTAAAAAGAACCATGTTTATACAGTGTAAAGTGCGCATGTTTCAAAGGTGTCGATCATGCCTTTTCAACATTGTAGACACCCCCTCAAAAGGTGCACGACAAGAGGGGGTCCATAATGCATGGTTTCATTAAAACCCCGACAGCTAACGTGGTGCTCTATGGTGAATAGTGGACCCCAACATTAAACCACTTACCATCAGGTATCCCGCGTTATTATGCCTCCAGATTTTGTATACCACTCACGCCCAAACCAGTCAACATTGTGCTGATTTTTTTTATAAAAATAAAGACCTGCTTAGGCTCAATAGAGGGTGATGCATAGGTCGAAGAAGCACAGAGCCAATCGAAGATCAATTCATACAATAGTTTGTAGAGTAGTGTACACCGGTTGTCGTGTTAGGAGCTATAGGAATATCAACGAAGGCATGCATTAATCATTCAAGGGAACATCAATGGTTATTTTGGTTTTATTTTTATGAAGATGAGTTATATTTTTGGGTTAGATGTGGTTATGAAATTTTAAGTTTTTTTTTTTACAAAATTGTATTTCAAAATTTATATAAGTATTGTGAATTTTTATTATGAATAAAAAGATAATATGTGGAGAATTATGTTGTTGTCCTAATGATATTTTTTGCAAACGAATTTAGTGTGGTATAATTTCTCAATTTTCCATTAAACGCAATATGTGTCCTTGCAATTTTTAACAAAGCTTAAGAAATATGCGTGTACACTAGCATA
>APFE030328298.1:77098-95763 GCA_000404065.3 Pinus taeda | reverse complement strand
TTTGCAACAAATGTACAAATGTGTTAACTTAAGTTTTTTTCAACTCTTTAAATAAATTGAAAAATCATAGTACCCTTTTGAAGAGGGGCTAGTAAACAAAGATAGTGATATATTTTGAAATTTTTTCATTGTGTATATTTTATGTTATTGATTTTTTATTCACCTTCTTTGAAATTGTCCAAAAAAAATTCAAGTGTTACGTTTAAAAAAAATAAATGAAAAATATCATATGAATTTAAAAGTGTCAAATTAATATGTCATTGGATATAAGATTCTTTCACGAATCCAACATGATCAACTCCACCAACTAAGGAAAAATTCTGCCCTAAATCTGATAGATTACAAAATGGGGCTGCAAATAAATTTACAAAAAAGATGTTGAAACTGTAATTTTTAAGACTTCAAGAGTTTAATCGAGCACTTAAATTCAAAATCAAAATTTCTCGATAGAGCATTAAAGTAATACTCGATTGAGTGGCATACATGATTAACCAATAAATTGATCAAGTTCAAAGCCTTAATCAAGTCATTAAAAAGTCTAACCCACTACCTACTATCAAAATTTCTCGATAGAGCGTTAAAGTAATACTAGATTGAGTGGTATACATGATTAACCAATAGATTGATCAAGTTCAAAGCCTTAATCAAGCCATTAACAAGTCTAACCCACTACCTACTATCAAAAAAAATAACTTGATCGAGCCATAACTTTCGATCGAGTCGTTAACTCGGATTAGAAAATGACAGCGCCTCAACAACCAGATCCAACGCTTAAAAATTACTTAAGGAAACATTCCTTGATTAAACATTCATTTTTTAACAAAACGTGTCTTCATTTTGCCCAAAAAATCAATCAAAAGACATTCAAGGATATTTAATACCAGAATAGATGAAAAATCTTACATGTACTGCCAAAGTAGACATTTACAACTTTGACACCATTTTGCTAAATATTGTGAGTGGGTAGAACAATGCAATATTTTCCCATCATACGATCTTGAAAGTTGTAGGCAAATGCGCATTACGCAAGTGATTATTTTCTACCGCTTAGAGTCAAGCAAATGAACACAGACAGATGTGTCTAGATGTTGAAAATGTGAATTAGAGGTCCAAACTTTGCGGGTTTGAAATCTACCCGTTTTTTTCAAAAATGGATCTGCGACAGTCAAATGGATCTGATGCCATCTTCCAGCACAAACAACAACAACAATGGTAGGAGTTGCAATCTGAATATGGCAACAGTAGAGACCATGAGTTTGGGAATGGTGCTGATAAATAAATCTTACAGGTGTTCATGTAACAAGTGGACCGATGGCTGAAGACCTATTTTTGATCCTGAGATAATTTCTTATATGGATTTTGAGAAGTGTTGAGAAAGTTAGCACTCTTCAAGTAGTGGTAAATTGGCATTTACTCGTGTTTCAGGTCGAAGACATGAGAGGAAAAACACACATCATCTACTTTTAGTTGTGGTAAATTTGACCAGATTAAATTCTAAGCCCTTCTTAATCCTCCTTATCATAGTTATGTTTTCAAGATTTTCTGTCAGAGCGAAGCAAAAAAAGGCATGTTTCCTCCAGGTTATCTCATTGAAATTGGGCCACATACTTAATCCAAAGTGCAGTCCTGACTACTAAGCCCTGTCGATTGAGCCACAACGTTGAGATTTGAGAACGAACGCAAGATTTCAAACCCTTGAATTCCACTAAATTGATTTAAGAAGGAAAGTATGTAGATAGCTAAGAATTCATGGAAGTTAGTCTTATTGAGGAAAGAAGGTTGATCATGGATAAATATCAAGGATTAATGGTTCTATTAAAAATATGGAGAGTTCAATCAACCTCTGCACAAGGAATGTGTGCCACGAACAACTAGCAATTTATATAATTCAAAGCCTTTTTAAACAACAATGTCTTTTGGGTGGACTTATATAGAAAATGATCAATTCAGTTTAATAATGGAGAAAAATATCTTCAATTAAAATTTATAGAGTGGAATTTTAAGTTAAATAAATCGAGTGTATTTTAATTTTTCCTATGTTTTTGAATAGTAAAAGAATTTGGTTTATTTTAATGTACATAAATAAGCTTAATTTTCTGAAGAACATTTGAATTTTACAAATTTCAAATTTGTAATGTAAATAATTGTTTTCTAATTTATAACCAAATTGTTGGTTTAGATTGGGTTGCCCCAGGTTCAAAGTGTACTATGCACCAAAAAAATCTTTAACCACTAGCCTTCTCGATAACGACTCGTAAGCATATTGCAGTCTCATCAAAAGTGATTATGGGAGGTTGCAGAACTAGGGCAACATTTTAGGGGCTAATATTCCAAGGTGGGCTAATTTTCCATGTTTTTTCCAAAAGAAATATTAGCCACTTTCCATTTTTTTTAAATGATTCGCCCACATTTTATAGTATAAACTTATTTTACCATAAAAATCGCTAGAATTTTATATAGACTAATATAAAATCATTAGAAATCTAAATATTTTTACAAAAATATTGCCAAACATTTTACAATTTGCATGTTAGGGACTATTAAGATTCATCAAGCTTTCTGAACTTTAAGATAAACTTCCATCCTTATAGTTTTCCTTGGTTTCTAGAACCTAAGGGATGCTGCGATGTGGGAATTCTGTATTTTCTTATGCTTTAACATTTACTTATTACTTCTCATTCAAAAAATACTTCACACTTATACATTACTTCACAGAATTACATTTATCACTTAAACATATCATAACCATTCATGAACTTTAAAGTACTAAAATAAAATGTAGATACTAAGCAAATGAGCACATGTAGACACATATTTTGTCGTGGTTCATACCAATGTGGGACTACATCCACAAGAATTGTTTCTTATAATATAGAATTTGTACAACAAACAGTTCTTCCATGCGTACACAGCTGCAGGGTGTCTGCGCACTAAGTTGTAGACGGTCTGCACACTAAGCTACATACCTCGGCCTCCACGAACTCAGCTACAGAGCCTTTCCCCTTTCTCCGAGTATATATCAACATAATACAACCATAAACATAGATTTCAATCAATACTTAGATGCCTTCCTTCTTTATTATTCGTCCATATATATACTATTACATGAAGGATCACACCGCTACATTACCATGGACCCGATACCATGGTTTCCAAAATACAAGGGACTATGGTCCAAAACCATCAAATTTTACAATATTATATTCTTTTTACAAAAAGGGAGAGGCTTCGCTACGAAGCCCCCATACTACACGGTGACTTTGTTGCGCGGTCTTTGTTGTGCTTCGCTGCTTTGCTGCGTGATTCAATTCATACTCCACAACATATTTTCTACGGCACGCTCCACAAAACTCGAGTTTCTTGCCCAAACTCTGGCCAAGTTGGGCTGCGTCCAACATGCCCCCAACACTCACCTATGACTCGTCCCGAGTCACTTAGCTGTTGCGCCTCTGATATTTTTTGCAATGTTGTTATAGGCCCGGTTGAGCTGTTGGAGCACTTTTATCATATGTTTATCTTCACTACGTGCTTCCTCCAAGAATGCTTCTATTACATGCTCTGCAACCTTCTGTAGTAATTTTTCCTCTTTCTTTCGAAGCTCTTGAAGCTTCTCATTTATTTTCTGCAAGAGATGAAGAGCCTTATCATGCCAAGGCCGAGTTCTTTCTATCGGTGTCTTTTCTTCCCTCTTCAGCTCTTCGATTCTCTTCTGCATCATCTTTGCTTCATTGATCTTTGCAAGTTCCGCGATATAGGCAATGTCTTCACAGCTGCTCGACTTTCCTCTAACTTTTGTTTCTTTTACTGCATCTCCTCCTGCGATTTCTGAACATTTGGATCTTCTTGTAGTAATGTCCAAATCTGCAGACTCTCGTCAAGTAGTTTTCTGCAGTCCTCCAATGTTACAGAGATGCTAACCACGACTAACTTTAGGTTAGTCTCCCTCTGGTCTCTTACATCGTATGGTGCAGCTGGCTACAACTTCAAATGCATCTCACTGATTTTTAGCTCATATTTAAACTATACCACGACAACTTTGTCTTTTTTCTCCTTGATTGTAAGGTCGATCTTTGCGAACTTTTATTCTGGCGATTCTTCTTTGTGGACCTCCATGTCTGGAATTCCCTTATATGTTGTTTCTACTGTATCTTTCAGTTGTTGATATTCTTTTACTATCTGACCTCCTTCTTGCATTGTCTGGTCAAGCTTCTGTGACAGCGCAACCGGCTTCTTTTCCACCTATATGTGAGCTTTTATGTGCGCTCTTCCCTTAGTTTCAATTCTTCTATAATCCCTTCACGCAACTTTTGTAACCTTGGAAATGACACTGCTGCGATGTTCATGTTTATGTGTGTCTACTCCTTGGCCAGATGTTGAATTTCTGCTGACTCGAATTGTAGAACCCCTTTAGTTATCTGCGTCAACCTTGCTGCAAGGGTAGGCACGATCGACCTTTGTTTTGTCATCCTTTCTTGTATTTGTGCAGTTTGTCTAATTGATATTGCCAAAAGCTTCAACTCCGTGATCCTTTCCTCCACCCCTGTGATACGATCGTCTTAGCGATCTTCCACCCTGTTCCAACATTCCATTATGATCTCCTGAACCTTATCTCAAATTTGTTCCAACTCACCCTCAGTGAGAACCATTAGTGTGACATCCTTTGACTTATCTTCCTTATTATTCTTTTTGGCCTTGGTCAAAGATTTTCCTTGGCTCTTCCTTTTATCTTCGACATATTTCTCTATTTTTTCCTTCTTTGACTGCTTCGTCGTTTCCTTGCCTCCTTGAGGTTCTTTGTCATGGTGTTATTATTCTTCTTCCTCTTCCTCTGCTTACTTATCCTTTTATTTTCCATTGCCTTCACCATGGTGCAAAGTGTTTAGCTCTTCTTCTTCTGTTGCGCCATCTCTTGCCTCCTCCAGTGGAGTCATCCAATCCGCGAGTCGTTTTTGCACTACTTCTAGTAGATCATCCTCTTGACCATATATGGAAATGCATGCCACCGCTTCTTCGCATCTCTGCACACCTGTATGTACAATCTATGAAAATCCTCTTTGAAGCTTGCTACAACGCTGTACTATTTTTGCAAACTCAACGAAAGGCATGAATACTAGTTTACGAGCATGTGTAGATCCATTTGGTATAGTATAAAAAATATCCTATTTTCGTATGCGCATGATGGTTGAGTGGTATGCCACAATGAAGCATACCTTACAACCTTACATACATCTTCTTCTATCGATGGAAATTGTGTATCCTCCAGCTCCTTCCTTGTCAACATAACAATAATAAATATTAACCAGACATAATGGAAAGATGTATCTTTCTCCTTGACCTCGCGACAGTTGTTCAAGAATTCCTTGCATAAATATGCAGCCGAGTTATACTGGACTCCATTTTCTCACTGCGCGACTAAATCCACCATCGGTGTAGGGACTTAATTTGCATGACACTTCCTCATAATATTGCCAGCCATAATATGTGCCACAAAGCAGACTGCTTAGTCGCTGATAGAGTTTATGTCATAGACCCTATTACCTTTAACTAACCCATACTTCTGCTTCATGCTTTCTGCCAAGGCACGGTCCTAGTCCTTGTTGATGAACTCCTCCATAGGGTTTTGCCCTTGGTAAGGTAATATCGTGATCCTCCAGATCAACATTTCATCCATGGGGATTTTATTCCCCATCCATAAGTGTCCATCATGTATTAGCACAAACAATTTTTGAACACATGTTGTGTTTGATGAACTTCTATTGAAGTGCGACACGTTTTAACATGTTCAGTAGTCCCGACTATGCCAACCCATTAACCCATCATTGTGGTTCTAATATTTTCACTCCACGATCTGGGTAGTGAACCTGTTCTAAGTATCGCCTTGGTGTGAACTGTGGGTACTTCGTCTGGTCATTAAAATCATTATCTGCGAATTTCAGCTGCGAGATTTTTCCTAAAATCTCTCCTTCAAACGGCACATCCTCTGACAATAGAGGTGTGAATGTCCTATACTTCACATCTTTGGCATCCTTTACAGGCTTAGCATTTAGCTTCCTTGGCTAGATGTATGAGGGCAAAGGTGAGATGAAAACTGCGCCACCTTCATCTGCCTGAATTTCCTCCACTTCTTCTTCAATGTCGACTTGCTGAGGTTTCTTTTGAGGCTTCACAGGTTTGTCATTCTTTTTCTTTGTCCTTACATCCTTGGGTTGCTTCTGCCTCAGAGATGTCCACGGATTATGTGGAGATGATGTTGCTACTGTGGGTGTTGCTGTTATGGGTGGTGTGATTGGTGATGCTGTGATTGTTGCAATGAATGCTTCCATAACTCCTTCTATAACTTTCTCATTAAATATTCGCACAAATTCTTTAGTTGACAGTATATTCATACAAGAAATCTCTGCAACTGCTTTTTGTTATTACTCTCTCAAGCTCTTGATTCAAAAAGTTCTTAATATGAGCGGGAGTCAAATATTTATAAAAATTCTAGCCTTCAGACCTCATCATTAGATTTGGTTTTGTTCCGATTCTATTTAGATTGCATCATTAAATGCGTATTTATCGTTAAATTCTACCAACTGTTGTCTTAAAGGCAACTTGACACCTGTATTTTCCCTTTTAATGGTCATATTTCTACTTTTTTGATGAACTTTGACACATACCCTACTGTAGTGTACCTCTATTTTATGTCATGGCTTCTTGCGAACTCCAACATATTTTCAACTATAGTGAAGAACTTTCTTCGTCGAATCTCTTTCTGCAATGTAGTTTATAGTTGAGTGTCAACTTTCAACTTCATGTGACACTAAGACTTTCCTTCTTTCTTCTTTAGGGTGAATATGTAGGGACATATTTGTCCCTGTACTACTTCAATCTACGCCCATTTAACTTTCCCTGAATTAATTCTCCACTTAGCTTCGCTAACTGCACTGCGCCTCCTTCAGTGATATACTTAATAACATATGGGCCTAACCAATGTGTTTTGAATTTCCCTAGAAATTTCACAAACTTACTGTCATAGAGGAGAACAAGGTCTCCTAACTAACTTATTTTTCTTAATGTGCCTATCATTCCAAGCCTTTTCTCTTTATTTTTGTACTTGTTCATGAAATCCTTCTATAAACATGTCTTCTTCTAGAGCCAATAACTACGACATCCTTTCTTCAATTATGTCGAGGTATGCCATATTTGTAAAAGTTGCAATTCTTAGGCTAGGTATAATTTATTCCATGGGCATCACAACTTCTTTCCCATAAACCAACCTAAAGGGTGTTTGACCTATCAAATTTTTTTATGTAGTCCTATAAGCCCATAATACTATTGGAATTCTAAGATCCCAGTCATCCCTATTCACATTACATACCTTTGTGAGTGCATTCTCCAAAATTTTATTAAATGCATCCACAGTTCCATTTGCTTAAGGGTGATATAGAGTGCCCTTTTGGTGGTAAACTTGAAATTTCTCAGTTAATGCTTCAATGGTCTTATTCAAGAAATGTGACCCTTAGTCACTCACTAATATCTTTGGGCACCCAAATATGGAAAATATGTATTTAAAGATGAACTTCACAACAGTTTTTGCGCTACAATCCTTTACTGGCTACACTTTGGTCCACCTTGTCAAATAATCAGTTGCAGTGATTATATACCTCGCACCAGTCCTTTTCCCTGGTGGATTGATAGGTCTGAAAAAACCAATAACCCATTTTTGAAAAGCCCACAAAGTTACTTGTGGCATTAGTGGCATCTCATCTCTTCTTGAAGGTTTTCATGTTCTTCGGTAGATATCACAAGTTCAATAGTGCTCCTTTGCCTATTTTTGTAGTGTAGGCCCCCATAATCTCGCTCTTCAAATTTTCTGTGCAGTATCTTTCCCTGCACAATTTTCACTAGTTGTGTCATTGTGAGCTTCTGTTAAAATTATCTTTCTTTCGTGCTCAGGAACATACCTATGAAATATTTCATTTGGTCCCATTTTATACAAATGTCCTACTATCACTGAAAAATCTACTACCCTAACCACCAATTGTTTCTTCTATTGTGTAGTGTATTTTGAAGGATCCATCCCTGTGGTTAAGAACTTAATAATATCGGTGAAGCGATCATCTACTATCTTGATTGCAAACAATTGTGCATCAGGAAGATTCTCCTCTATATTTGTTGGTTCTTCTCCTATCTCTAACCTTGAAAAATGATCAGGTCCAACATTTAGTCTTCCTGGCTTAACAACAACTTCAAATTCATACTGCTGAAATAATAATAGCAATCTACAAATTTTCCCTCCTAAAACAGGCTTACTGACCAGACACTTTAGTGTAGAGTGGTCTGTGAACATCTTACAATGTGATCCCAACAAATAATGTCTGAATTTCTGCAAGGCATATGCCATAGCTAGTCCTTCTTTATTTATAGTTGTATAGTTCTTTTTTGCTTTAGACAGTTTCCTACTTGCAAAAGTTATAGGGTGATCCATTTCGCCTGCACCATAAGAAGATACTTACCTTACTCATTTTCTAATGAGTCTTCACAATCTAACTCTGATGCTGAGCTATCTTATTTGGAGTAGAACCCCTTCTTCTTATAGGGATTTTCTTCTAATGTATCTAAGACTTCTTTCCAAATTTCATATCCTCTTCCATTTTAGCCTTTTCTTTATAAGGTAAATTGGAAGAGAAATGTACAAATCTTCGACAGTCAAAACCCTTAAAATGAACCTTCCCTTTATATTTTCCTTAGCCATGCTTCAGTTTTCTGGCTAGTTGATCCAACTCTTGATTAGATTCACAACTAGAGAAATCCTGATGATCTTTGTGCTCCTTTCCCTTTCTGGATACTTTGAATGCCACTTCCTTTGGTTCAAATTTTCTATTCCTACTCTCATATCATAGGCTACGAGAGTACCATGCAACTGATCCATCTTGAGATCCTTTAAATTATCCATTTCCTCAATAGCTAAGATTTTGGCATTAAATCTCATGGGTAGATACCTTAATATTTTGTGAACCATCATCTCTTCCTTGACTTCTTCACCAAGTCCTCTAATCTTATTAATCACTTCATCAACTTTGACGAAGTATTTTTCTATGCTTTCATTCTCATTCATTCTCAAGCTTTCAAACCTCATTTTGAAAGTATGAAATTTCGTTTGCTTGACTTTGTCATCTCCTTCATGACATTGGTTAAGTTTTACACATATTTCATTAACAAACTTACAATGCATAACTTTTACAAGTTCTGATTGACTAAGACCAACGAGAATGACATGCTTGGCTTTACCATTTCTTAGATATATTTTTTTTCCATCTGCATCAGTGGGAGGAATATCAGGGACACTTTAGTCTACTAGTAATTAAGTCCAAACATCTACTCCCAAGGACATAAGATATGCTTCCATTATCACTTTTCAAAAAGCATAGTTGGTCCCATCAAAGATTGCTATTCTACTTGAGTAAGCTTCTTGAATCTCTTGCCTAGACATAATTCCTTATAGATATACCTTCCAGTGTTTAAATTGTTTGTGAAGAAACCTTGGCTATGATACCAAATGTTGGAATAAGGAATTTCTAAGACGGGGGAGGGGGGGGGTGGTGGGGAAGTGAATCAATAATTAAGGAACCCTTTTTATTTTTCTCACAATGCTTACAATCCCTTCTTATGTTATTTAACTTGTGAGAGAATTCATTCAAAAAAAGTAAACCAATAATATTTCAGACACACATATTCAAATCACAACCACATGAGAAGCACACATTTGACACAGTGTTTTCCACGTGGAAACCTAGAGGGAAAAAATCACCAATTTTTATTTTATTTTATTTTTTATGATGTAAATTAAGCACTCACTTAATTACATTTGTTTGTTTGTGAGCACCCAGTCACAAGAGGCACCCACCCCCTTTGTTTAGAAAGAACCAACTTGTAAAGAGGCACCAACCTCTTTAGTATGTAGGCACCAACTTGCCTTTGGTTAGCAAGAACCAACTTTTCAAGAGGCACCAACCTCTTCAGTATTCAACACCAACCTGCCCTTTCCACTATTTTATTATTTCATACAATTTTCAAACTGAAAATAGAGGCATACAATTCTACAAGTAAAATACTAATAAATGGTTGTCTGCAGATTCAACTTCTGCACCCCGCTTTCTATGCTCACTTGCAGTAGATCTTCTCTTGCTTCTCACAACAACACTTCCTCTGCACTCTATCTTCAATGTCAAGGGCTCTTCACTGACTACTCTCCAGCACTACCCTTGCCATTCTCCACATAGCACACTCACTGCTCTTGTTGCACTGTCAGACAAAGTCCTTTCAGGTGCTTCAACCTCTCTATCAGTATGCACTTCACTCACAGCTCAATACACTCACACATCTGCTCGATTCCCAGTAGCTCAATGAAATTTCTAAGTTTTATTCTTGTGTTGCACTAATATCAATGTTGTCTTTGTCACCATCCACATTTCCCAAGAGTGTACTCTTGGCATGGAAATCCATTCTTATATTGCATCACTCTTTACAAATTTTGTCGATGCATTAAAACATAAAAACGGGCTTTGTTCACTTCACCATATCACTTCGTGACTCTCCATGATAATAATTCAATCTTAATCCACCTGCACACTCCACTGAGACTCCCCATGCCTACTCATAGCTCACAAAGCTTTACTGTACTTCCACATGGCTTCTCTATTTTTCATGTATTTCTAAAATACATGCACATGATATTAGATATGGCTTTCTTTCAACATCGAGACAAGCCCAACAGTTCTTTGATAATCACCATTACTCCTGTGACCAATTCCTCTGTTCCACATTCAATCTTGCAGCTGTCGACTGATATGCCTTTAAGTCTATGTATTACATTGTATCAAAGCTCTACCTTATCCAAACGTTATTCTTAAAAAACATTATGAAAATAGTGAATTCTGATGTCCTTGACCCTTTTTGTTTAGTCCCTTTCTATTTTCCTCCATGGGACTGGGTGCGGTGACCAGAGGCTTAGCCTTAAGGTAATAGGGAATTTTTTTCTTACTCAGGGGCTGTTTTTACTTTGTTAAGAGATTAATGCCCTTGGTTCTATAAGTTATTCTCGACCATGTGCTAGCCCTAATATCGGAGCCCCCTTATTGACAATTTTTCAATTTTCAACTCTTATAAAGTGACGACATCCACAACCTCTGATATTTTGACCTTCAATATGACGTCATCACTCCACGTGGCACTTCCTGAGTGGTGACACGGATCACCCATATTTGTCCCCTTAGGCCCCTCAAAATGCCAAAACTTCCTACCATGTGTCCTATCGTATCGGCATGTCATGCTGATGTTGGATGACACTGTAGCTTATCAGGACCAATCATATGCCATCACGTGTCCTACTAGACGAGAGAGAAAAGGGCTTGCCTACCTTTGGTTTTGCGATGAAATCCTTTGTTAATTCTCTTTTGGAATTCCCGACGGCTTTTTAACGCTATTGGCGCTTTACCCATATCGCAAAATTTAAAAGGTTCACCACTTGGAAAATTCTGATTTTGCGATCAACTATATGCCTGACTGTGATGTTGTGATGTGCTGATATCACTGGACCTTTGATATGCAATCACCAATATTCCAATGTGCTTGTATGCCCTACCTCTTAATGTGTTGATGCTACGATATCTCAAGATCTCCGATGTTACGGTGCGCCAATTTTCCTGACCTCCAATATGTGATCGTTGACATGTCTGCTTCTACGAACATCTAATATGCAATTTTCAATATCTCTGGGCCTCCGATATGCGATCGTCGATATTCTTTCCTTCCTGAGGCTTTAATCCTTGAAACTTCAATAACCATAACTTTTGATCCAGGAGTCTATTTTTGGACTTCCACATATCATTGGAAAGCTTATTCAAAGCACTTTCCAATGGGTAGGGTTCAATACAGTTTTTGAGTCCTTCTTCTACTTTGAAGGTGACTACAAATTTATCTTCCCATTGACTCTTTTGCTACTTGAACACCAACTATCATGATGATCATTTTATGGCTTCTTTAGTAACCCTGTAGCTACCATGGAGTTCCATCCAAACACCCATTCATCATGATGACTCATGTTTGACATTAATTCCAACACTTGAACAACCACCTATACACCATAAAATGTACAAAAAATGGTAAAAACTTGATCACAAAGCTTATCGTCCATCTCGATAACAATTTCATGGTGATCTATGTGCTTATTATCCATTGCTGCAGAAATCCATGGAAATATTTTCCCAACATCCCCAAACGTGTGTGCTTCCTATGCACTGTAAATATGAGGCCTAACACCTTGATTATGTGGACAATCCATCTTAAGATTATCCTTACCACATGTCCAACACTGCAACCATCTTGTATCATCACCTTTATTCTACTGCCTCCCATGTTGTGACCCATTAAGCTTCTTTTAAGGTGAACCATTTTCTTTCTCACCTGCATCCTGAGGCCTTGTTCTTTTCGACTTCCATTTACCTTTAGCTTTGTCTTTCCCTTTCCAATGTTGTTGGGATTATGACTCATGCTTTGACTACTCATAACAATGTTTTGATTTCCTAACAACTTCCTTAAGCGACCGAGGCTCATCATACTCAATACAATCTCTAAATTATAATGGAAATATACTGACAGATATCTGAACTTTGGCCTTCTCATCTTTAAGATATGGTACATACCTTAATAACTCCAGAAGCTTGGTCATATACTCCTCATCTATCATCGATCCCATCTTTAGCTCATAGAATTCCTTGTCTTTGTTGTCGTAGTAACACTCTAACAAATACTTCTTCCTAAAAAGTCTCTTGAATTCATGCCAACTCAACTCCTTTGTCCTAATGTCTCTAACTGCTTCACACCTTCCCACCAAATGTATGCTTTCCTTTTACGGTTGAAGATGACTATTTTGGTCTTCATATTCTCCCTGTAATCATGTAGCTCAAAGAATTTCTTCATCCCAAGTAGCTATGCTTCTGCATCCTTTGGATTCTTCAAATATCCATCAAAGGTATGTGGATTTTATTTCTTGAACTCATTTGGAAAATATCCCCTGTCACTCCTCCTATAAGGATGATAACGATGACGATCATAGTGTTTGTCAGAACCAATACTAGAATAGAACTTGTGTCTATCACCCCTCCTATTCGGAGTATCCAAGAGCCTGTCATCTCTAATCGTGTCATCTATATCTGACATGTGCCCACCATGATACCTACTACCATATGATCCATTAGTTATGTCCTCTTTCCCATGGTTGATCCAAAGCAGTCCATGTATTTGCAATTTTGAAAAAATCTAAAGGATTACTGCATTGACTTATACTTGTTTCTCCTGTGCTTGAATGGTCCTGTCATTATCTGCCTTGCAACTCCTTATTTTTTCCTTTAAAATTCTCAATGTGTCTGCTAAGTGAGAAGATTTCCCAACACCACGCTACTCATCTGACCCATAGGGAGAATCTTGTGAACTGTAGTCTACCTTCTTGCTAGTCATTTGTGATCTCTTTCCTACAAGTACACTATGCCCACTAAAATCAAAACATAACATAATCAGCATACCTTTGTGTACTTCAATGAAGGATACCTCATCTGCATGATCAACCATATTAGCATGATATATGTATAATCATAATCACAGTAGCATATAAAATTAGTTTAACCACTATCTAGTTAGCAATGCTTGATCATACCAACCACATACCATGACCTCATGCATGACAACTACAACCATATCAATGTATGCATAACAATATATAAGAACTGGCATGCATAATCGATGCATAACTGACATATACTCATGAGGACCACATCCAATGACACTACTGCAACCATGGCCACCACCATGCATACACGACAAGCACATAGGCCACAAGAATAAAGAACACATATATGTAACTGACATCAATGCATGACCAACACACTATCCATCTAGTCCAAGGGGTGAAGCATGCTTTGATACCTATCTGTAACACCCTCCTCCCACATTTACCCAAGTTACCTGGTCTGATGGGTTAAACATGTGAGAGGCTACTATGATGTGATTCAAGTCCCCATGTATAGTTAAGGAAGTGGAACTGACAAAACCAAATCAAACTGATCTTTTACACATGCTACAAAGCCTTCAGGATCCAACTAACCCTTCCAGGTGACTAACCCCTGAGGCAACTTGACATTTCACTGACATGGACTCCCAGCCGCTCCCATGACAAGCCATGCATGTGACCGAGGCCTTAGATTCACTCCCACAACAAGGGCATGACATCGACTATGGACTGTATAAAGCTAGTTCTGAGCCAATGGCCCCATATTTTGTGCCACATTTTTAGGACCATGACTTAGGCCACTGCCCAGAATTTCATGAAACTTCTAGAAATGATAAATGACATTGGAACAAAGGTTATAATGCAAGCACTTTAGTAATTACTTGAATGGACCCCTACTAGCCTTGAAAATCATTTCATCGAAGATGTCACGAATATACAATCTACAGGTCATAACAACATCTCTGAGCATAGGGGTCTCATACTTATTTGAGATTCGTAAAGAAACGTTGTTGCCATATCAAAATAGTTGTGTTATCATCTATTGGGTCATATATTCATTGTAAATTCATTTACAAATAAAAACATGATGAGATCCATACATCAAGTCTGTCATAAAACATACACATAACCAACACTGTAATCAACAGAAATAACAAGGATATAACAACCATAGGAATCACATATAATCTAGTACATTTACACATGAAATACTAAAGACATGAGCTCTTATTAATGATTGCAAAATAAAACTAGGTTTGGGACTTCCACGAACCACTTGACCATAGAATTGTTGAACCAAATAGTTATTTTATACAATCACCCCCTGCCATATTCCAAGGATGAATGTGGGACTCAAAATGAAACCAACCAAGGTTTCCTTATTCTTTATCACAATCCCCAGTGAATCACTAGGCCCTAAACAGGCATGTATGACACCATATTTCTCCACCTACACTGTGAGGAACTTTCCTATCTCCTAGTCTCTAAGCTTTACTGTATATCCCAACATACAATGGCCAAGGATTCCTAGGTCTAATCTGGGCTCCACGCTCCAAGCTTTACCATATATCTCATCATTCATCGGTCAAGGATTCCTAGGCTTGATCGAGGGAACACACATCCATGAATTACCATATATCCTGCCATTCACCGGCTGAGGATTCCTAGGCCCACTAAGGCACACAAAATCCTGCTTTACTGCAATCCCTGTCTGGTCCGAGGATTCATAGGCCTGTGTTATTTCTTTTAGAGACCACCTAACTCTTTTTCAAAACCATCCGGCAATCCATCTCAACCAAATACAAGATAACCCATCACACCATGGCTATCCAAAAATGGAAAGGAAAGACCGAAGAACACTATCACACTTGAAAAAACCCATGTCAATGACAAGAAGAGAACCAAATAGACACATGCATGTATCATGCATGCCAAATCTAGCAAGGAAATCACACGTTAAAATCGATACATGCAAATAATCCCATTGTAGCTACTTGATCCTGCTCTTCCTTGTGTGATGTTTTCTTTCCTTTTCCTTCTTTATCCTTCCTTTAATTTCCTTGCTCCAATTCTAGAGTGCTCCAAGAATGATCTAAGTTTCCAAGAGTGTGAGAGAGAGAGAATAGAGAGAGAGCCCCAAAACTGAACTGAAAAAAAGGCACCAACTGATCCTCATAAGCCTTTTTATTAATGAGGCCTCTATTTTCTTCAATTTTCCATTACTTTCCTTCGTTTTCCTCCTCACGTGCAACCTATGACCTTTCACCTCCCTTTTCTCCTAATTTCCATTATTTTCATAAATAAACTGCCAATTAATGCCTCATGCCTTTCCAAAGCCTTTGCCATTGCCATTCCCAATTTCCCATAGCCATAATAAACCAAATGAAAGCCCACACTAAGATTATTTTTCCAAAACTTAGCTTGGAATACATTTCCAATGACCTTGGTTATTATTTTTCCTTTATTAACTTTATTTACATGGAATTTTGACTAGGGATGTTACAAAGATAGAGGAGATAGATTCATATGCAGATTCGGTTTCACTTGTATCCCTTACAATATTTTATACCCTTGCTAACCCTAGGGATTCTTTTGCTAATACATGAGATATCCTATCTTCTTCTCTGCCAAAGGGGAACTAATTGACTTCTTGCATGATGTCTACATATTCTATTGCTATCAAAGTAGTTCCTTCTTTACTACTACTAGATGATCGGCTCTCTTTCATCAAAACTTGTAATTGATCAACTTGAAGATAAATGGCCTATTCTTCTACAATAGCAACAAAATAACAACTTACTTGTAGATTACATATAACAATGTAAACTTTGAAACGGGAACTATAAACTCAAAACGGGAACTTTGGCCAAAAAACCCCAAAAAAACATCAAAAATAGTATTAAAAACGAAAAGTGTGTATACTGGAATGATGGTTTTTTTTTTTTTAGTGTCAATTTGAACATGTTTTAAGAATGACAGTGAAAACAAAATTTTCGTGCAAAATACAGCTTGAAAACGAAAAAGTGATGATACTGGAACGATGATTTTTTTTTAGAGTCAATCTTCAAATTTTTTAAAAAAATGCTGGTAAAACCAAATTTTTATGTGCCAAACAAAGTTGTTTATGAGGAAAAAACACAGTAATTTTTTTGGTAGAATATCATTTTTCTTTTCTAAGTATAAATTCAACATGTTCTCAACCATAACATGCTAGATACAAAAGAAATTGAAAATTTTTCAACTGTAAGATTAAAAAACCATGACATTATGAACAAATTACATCACTAAATGAATTCAAAAGTCATTATTTGTATATTGAATAAAACATACATTATATCTCTAATTTAATGTTGCGTTATAGATATTTTAAACAATAAAAATTATCATAATTAAGACATATAATCCAACAACATAAAAATTCCTCATAACTTCTCATTTAACACCATATGAAAATCAAAAATTTTATTTCAAGATACGATGCATACATCAGTCATATAAATTGTCTTAAACAATTATTCAAAATCACTCATATTTTTTTGCACACCACAGAATTCACATCTTCAGATGAGTGACTCGATGCTGGCGAAGATGTTCCATATTCTTTTCTTTCATCAACTAGTGACCCAGCTGAGTCCACATGCATGCCCATCATTTCAGGTTTCAAAATTCTTCTAGATCTATGACTAGTTTCAGCGGACTCCCATCTCAACACTGTTCCTTCTGGTAACAACCTTTTCAGAATGTCTATCGCCTTGAAGCAAAGAGTTCCTCTCTTTGTTAAATTTAAGTCATAAACAAGTATGTCAACATCCTCCAATTTTAATATGTTTGTTCAGCGGCGATCTATATTTGTACCCTTTCTTTTTCTCTTTCTACCATTTTTTTTGTCAACTACCATCTCTGGCTTATACACACCATTGAATGGGTGTGTATTTGTGGCATACCAATGTACTTCAACACTTGTAACATCCTCATTTTTTGTAAAGAAGTTTATAACTTTAGCAACCTAGAATGGATAACCATTGGGATCTCCATCTGCTAGCACTGTGATCATGCAACCCTCCTTAATATCCTGTATTGAACCCATGGCTTCACGTTTTGCACAAGATCTTCTGGAACCAATATACATCTTTCTTTCCTCTTCCTATGAAGAATTAATAATACCTTGAGATTGTTGTTGTTCAACAATGTTTATTTTCTCATGTTCATTTGACACATTTTGTGGCCAAATAAATGGATTTTTTAAAGGTATATCTTCATTTGTTGTTGTTGAAATGATATCACTTTGATTATTGAAAAATGACTCCCACCAAACTGAATCAATAATGTGAAAGTAATCATATGTATATCTAATACATTTTCTAATTTCTTCTAGGCAATCAGAATAATTTATATCTCTATTTTGTCTCTGTGCATTATGAATTTCACCAACTGATTGTAATAACAATATTTTTGATGCAAATATTGGATGATCTAGAATGAACTTCAAAAATTGCAAACCTGATGACGGTGCCCATCATGTAGTAGTTGAATACTTCTTGCCCCATATTAGTGTTTTCCCATCAATTTTTTTGATACGAAATTGATGTTGGAAGCTAATGTCATTAAGTTGTTCAATGCATTTCCCCTCACCATATGATCCCACAATAAACCTTCGCATGTCAACAGTTTCTTCCAACACATCAAAAGTAGGCTCTAGCATGTACGATTTCTTAATATGTTCAATTAGTGATGGCAAACTCCCAACTTCATTCCTCCTCACTGTGATTGAAAAACGACTGAACATCTTATCAATATGGTCATGAGTGTGCCCACCAAGAAGGAAACCAACCTTTACCTTTTGAAAAATTCTCAATTTAACAAGCATGTTTAGATATCCAAAAATAACCTGATTTTTGTTTTCATGGCAAGTGTTGTCCAATTGTAGATACAAGACTTCAGGAAGATTACTAGACCAATGAGAAAGCAAATCATGAATTATGGTTATGGTCAGATTTGCATCATTATGAATATTTGGAGCTGTGAAGTACACCCTTGGCAACATTTTCCCATTGAAGACCATACAACCGACCAAGTGATACTGAATAAAATTTTCCTCCTGTAAATTTTTGGGTGT
>APFE030328298.1:38848-50235 GCA_000404065.3 Pinus taeda | reverse complement strand
ACAGATGGAGCTTGAAGTCAAGCCAGCTAGCCTTCGAACTGCATTTTCTATGCAAGTGAAAAGTAGATCAATGCTGCTTCAGTCTATCTCCGGGTTTTGTTTATAAATTGAACAATCAATTTTTCAAACCTTCTAATTGCCCTAGTTGTGGCTCTAGTAACCTCATTAGATCAACCCTTGTGATTTATATTTACTGAACATCACTTGCTCGGCCTAAATCCCTGAACTGAGCTACAAACTATGACCAAAGACCAAGTAAAAGTCTCGTACTGGTACCATCGCACCCTCTCTTCAAGAAGTTTGTATGCATCGCACCTCCCATGTGCAGTAGGTGAGATGCATACTGGATTCCCTGTGTAACAGGTGCGATGGTCAGAAAAGGCTAATTTTTCCTTCAGAATTTGGTTTTTCTTCACTCTCTTTAGCTCTATTCAGGAGTTTTGCTGTCTGTGATCAGTATACCACTGTGGAAATGCCCTTCCTTTCCATCATTCCACCTCCATTGTGCAAAGAACTATGAATGTTTTTATGTATTGTGCGCCATTTTTAGTTCTCTTTTACAAAGAAGTAGCGTAATCGAACTGTCATTTCTTGATTTGGAAGTGTCGCAAGTGTCGTTTTCAGTCATAGAAAAGAATCCTATTGTTCTTGAAAGTCGATTACACTGTTGCTCTTGTATTTGATTTGAATTAGTGGTTTTTCAAGTCTTGAAAGCAGTTTTCAATTCAAAATCACAAAGTGTCGTCGTTATCTTCCTTTTGTATTTTGAAGAAAAATTGTTATTATTGTCGCTTTGAAAAAATAATTCAGATTTGTACTTAGCATTCTTCTTGTCATTCACACATTAAGAAGGCTGAAAACAAATACATGCATGTGCATTTGCATTTATATTGCTTGTTGATTTGATTTAGGACAGTGCATCTAGTGTGTGCTCTGTGCTCTATGTTGAAAGAACCTCAGTTCTCTTTCCTTAGTAGCTAGGATTTTCATTGCAAAAAGAAGATTAAACGATTGTTTATCATCTTAGATTGCATTTTAGGAATTGTATATCTACATCACGTGATGAACTTGAAAGGAAAATTTCTTAAGCAAGATCAACTGTAAAATAAATACAATGAACATAAAAACGCTTTGGAATCTACGCACAACATTTAGAATTCTAGGCTAGAGACGTATTCCGGTGTTGTAAAGCCTAGTAAATTTAATCCTTTTCAGGTGCTATCAAGTAGTATACGCACCTGTGCTCTTTGATATTTAGCACACTATTTATTTTTAAATAAATATTCCAAGGAGCACCATGTTTTGTGCTTATATGTATAATAAAGCCTTGGTGCATTTGTATATTAAAGACACACCATTAAAAAATATATGTTAAAACATTCACCTTCCCACCTCCACTTGTGACCTTTGCTACAAACATATTTTTGGGCTATTTTTTTAGGGGCTTCCACAAAAACCTCCACTACAAGATCTTTTCATTGTAGTGTTAACCAGTTATGATGGGTCATTTGATGCTCCTAATGAAACTTTTAGTCCTTTTATACATGATTCTGATGTGTTATTAAACACTTCACTTGAATTATCTAGGACTAACTTGAATGTACATTCTCCCCCTTATATGCATGTACTCATTTGGGAGGGTCACTTCGAGGTTTCCTCCATATAAGTCTTTATCTTTGTTACAAGACCACCCTACTGCTCTGGGCTCTCTTGATCCGTGGGACACTTTGATCACCCATGTTTCATCCGCTCTACCTTTTTCATCTCCTCCTGTCTCACCTCCTTTATCCCCAACTATAGGCTTTGCACCTACTCCAAGGAAATATCACCTACCAATTTGGTTGACTGTGACATCAATTTTCTTAAACGCACCCCTTCCCTTGACTCTGCCCCATTATCTATCCATTTGATATTCTATCCTTCTCATAGCCTTACTATTAGTCTTATGTCCCAACAAAATGTCACTATTCGGAAGATCAGGCATAGTAAGGCCTGTATGCACTCACCTAGTAACAATGCTCATATTTTCATTTTGATAAACTATCAGGATGAGTCAGACCTACATCCTTTATTTCCACTTGGAGACTCTTCCTCTCAGGCTCTTAGTGAGACACAACCCACAAATATCCCCCCCGTGAAGATAATGTATTTCAACATACAAGGTTTGGGGAATGCTACTAAATGGAATTCCCTCTGATTTTTTTATTCATGATCATAAGCCTTTGATTGTCCTTATACAAGAGACCATGGCCCTTGGGTTGAAGGCTTGGACATACTTCCTTAAAATGTGCTTTGGGTGGATGATTTTCTTTATGGATGCACACAGAGTCCAAGGGTTTGGTTTTTATGTGGAACCCCAAGGTTGTTAAATTTGTTGCATTCAAAACTTTTGCAGATATTTTACTCACTGGATTCTCTTGGCGATCAATGGACCATTTTCACATTTTTAATGTTTATGCACCATATGTATCTAGAATGGTGTTCTGGAATCGATTGGATGAGTGTGGTATATTCAATATCATTTCACTCACACTAGCCAATGATCTCAATCTTACAATGGTCATTGAGGATATTTGCGGATGACAATGCAAATATGATCCGTTAGGGGATTTCTTCAAAGAATTGTTTAGGTTGAGCCATCTATTGGACATTATTCCTAACCCATTACTACCTACATGGAAGAATTTTCATCTTTCACTAGATGGAATTGCAAAAATACTTGATTGTTTCTTTGCAAATGAAAATATTATGGAGCGGCTTGGGGTGATGCATTCTTGTGTGGTTCCTGAGATGATGTCAGACCATAATCCTATCTTCCTGCAGTGGCATGGGGTTTTGAATTGGAAAGTCATTGCCTTTAAGTTCAATCACTCTTGGATATCTTATAGTGAATTCATGAAGTTGGTTTGGACTACATGGACTAGGCCCATGCCACATAAAGAGACCTCTTATATGGACATGATGTGCTGGAAACTATCTGAGTTAAAAAGGGAGGTTCAGACTTGGGAAGGCAAGAAGAAGAGACTAAATATCATATAATTTATCGATATTGATAGTCATATCAAACTATTATAAAATCATATTGATCCTTACTTCTTCCCAAATACTCAAACAGGACAAATTCTAGGTCTTGAAATGCACAAGTGAGAAACCTTAAAATTACAAGAGGAGGAGTGGCAGCTTAAAATCCATGTTATTTGGGTTTTTTCTGGTGAAAAAATACCAAATTATTCCACAAAATCATAGAGGTTGAGTGTTAACACTATATGACACCTTCATCATGGTGCAGACAGACACATCTTATCTCTAAAAGATCTACATAGAGAGGTTGTTTGACACTTTGGCATTTTATATTATTTCAAGGACAATGCCAGCATTGAAAAATAATTGTGAGTCATTGAAACATATCCTAAAAATTTTAATGATGTTGAAAATTTTTAAATTGAACAACCAATTACTTTAGAATAAATGGCATATATTTTAAAGACATTTTGTAAAGACATGAGTCATGGGACGAATGTTTGGACTGTGGAGCTATTTCTACATTTCATGAATATCATGGGTTAGGACCTGCTATAGTTGGTTGAGGATTCACGGACCACCTATACGGTTTTGGGTGATATTAACTCTACATTTATCACTCTAATCCAAAAATTTTGCACACAAACTTCATTTATGGATTTTTGGCCAATATCGCTCTGTAACATTGTCTACAAATTGATTTTGAATGTTATTACTACCTAGTTAAAAGATTCTTTGTCTATACATATTTCATCTTAAGAGTTTGGTTTTTTAAGGAAAGGATTGATTGAAGAAGATATGACTACTACCTAAGAATGATTGCATTCCATTAAGAAAAATATAAAGATGCGTTGATTATGAAAACTAATTTGATTAAGGCTTTTAATTGTGTGGACTAGGAATACTTGTGAATGGTTTATATATGATTAGCATTTCTCTTTTGGTAGTAGATTGGATTATGGCCTGCGTTAGATTGAAATCCTTCATTTTACTTATCAATGGGGTTCCTTCTTATTTTTTCACGACATCCTAGGGTTTGAGGCAAGGTTTCTCATTATCACCTTTGTTATTTTAATTGGTGATTAAATGTTTCAACATGATGATTTCTAAAGCACACATTTGTAGAACATTCTTGAGGCTCTAGATTACTAAAATTAATTCCAGTACCCATCTTATTTTTGTTGATGATGTACTCATTTTGTGAAAGGATTTTGTTGTGGAATGGTGTCATTTTCATGAGCTCATATTTGTATTTAATGATGCATCTGGTCTTTACATGAGTAAAGTTAAATATTTATTAATTGTTATGTGTCTGGAGGTACCCTGTGAATTAGAGATTACAAATATTTTTTATGTGGATATGGTTCACTTGGATATTGGTTTCAAATACCTTTGTTTCCATCTGAAACCAAATAATTATTGGGTTCGAGACTGATCTTAGTTGATTAACAAATTTGAAGATTGTCTTACCCCCTAGGCTCATACATGGTTGAGTTTGGGGGATCGACTAGTCCTTGTACACTCTATTCTTCAGAGAATATATGTGTACTGGATGCACTTATATATGATGCCAAAGCATATCATCAAAAGTATTAGTTCTTATATTTCTAAGATTTTATGGGCAGGAACTACGTTTTCTCACAAGATCCATCTTATGCAATTGGAGGTTATCTCTATGAGCACTGTTGAAGGTGGTTGGGGTATTAAGGACATTAAGATGTTTGGTTGGAGACTTGTAGTTAAGAGTATGTGGCATGCTATCAATGGTAATGGTATCTGAAAAAATATTATAAAGGAAAGTACCTTAAGAACTACTTGACACTAGAATGGATTAAGGATGGGGCACAAGCATTGAGCACTACTTATTATATATGGAACAATATGTTAAAAGTGAAACATTGGATTATTATAAATTTAAAATGGGAGATTGTGAATGGTACAATGGTGGAGGTCGTCCTTGATCATATTAGAGGGTTTGTTGGAAACCACTCTTTGCATGTCTTGCTAATCAAACACATACATAATATGGGCATATACTACATCAATCAGATACAGCTACTCTGGAGAACTGATTCATATTTCCTACTTGATTTCTCTCACAAGATTTAGGCTTACTTGGAGACCTTACTAGGATTTAGGAAAAGTACATAATCAACCTTTGCATGGTAGGTATCACTTTGAATAATAAAGATTACAAGTTCACTTGGGATGGAAAAAATTGTAGGGACAAATCTCAGTTGATGAGGCCTATAGGCATATCACAACCCAACAAATTCATCTTGTGGACCATTTGTGGTTTGGAAAAATATAGAAGTGGAATCTCCCACTAAAACTCAAATGCTTCAAGTGGCTGACTTAGATAAACAAAATCTTAACTTGGGACAATTTTCATCGTTGTGGATTCTATGGGCCTGGCCGATGCATTCACTGCAAAGTGGTGAATGGAGAAGTGGAACATTCATTACTCAATTGTCCATTTGTGATATCCATTGGGTATGGTTTTTTTTATATCTTAAATTATTTGCTGATTCGAATTCATTTTCAATTGAGGACTATCTAAAGGATTGGATGAATGGGTCCAAATAATTCTACACTCTACCCCTATACATATTTTTGGGTATATGGAGAAATAGGAATGCACAAATTTTTGAAAACAACTCATTGAACATCAAGTGCATTTGTATGGGGATCATTGCCTATTAAGGAAATAGGGTCTGTGGTATGAAAGAGACCTATGAGAAATACCCATCACATGGATTTATGCGCAGGTTTCCTGTGGCTTTCTTTGATGGGGTGTTGAGTAAGTTTTCTTATTGTTGTGGTGATTACATAGTTATAAAGCCTAACCTATTTTATCACTTATGCTGGAACAATAGGATTAGTTCTAACACTAGGGCAGAGATTCTTGCACTCTAGGGGGTCCTCTACTGCATAATATGGTTATCCATTGAGACATTGAAGGTATTTGGTGATTCTAGGTGGCCATCAAATGGGTTAAGAAGTGATAAAACTTTGAGCCACCCATGCTTTCCAGTTGGATGAGAAGTATCAAGTTGTTGGTGGGACTTTTTTAGAGTGTGAACTTCTCACATATATACATGATAGAAAAATGGTATAGCAGATGCCCTCTCAAACATGAGCCATAGATAACATCCCAATGTGATAATATATATTACGTTCCTTAATGACAATCCGCATCAAGTATAATTTATATTACATAAGTTTTCTCATTGTGTGGGATCTTCTGCCTATCATTACTTGACTTGAGGACTTGATACATTGATACAATGATGACTGCTTGTGGTTTGATATATTAGAATTTTTTGGTTTTTGTCTAATTGACAAGAATTTAATTTTTGAAATTTTTGCATTATGTATTTGCAGAAACGTTGTAGATATGTTATATGTTGGTCTTGTGATAGGTTTTTATGTTTGTTGATGGTCATCAAAGATAGTGAAAACAGTTGGTCTCCTATATATAAACAACTTGGTTATTTTATATAATAAACAATTGTTTTTTCTTTCCTACAACAAAAGAGAAATATACATACTCTTTCTCCATAGAAGAAGATGGAATGTGAGCATTAGAAAAATATATGATAGGGCGTTATTCATTTTTTATTTTTTATTAAAATTAAACCCAAGTAGAAAAAAATGTGTCAGATGGATTAATTAAATACATTGTCTACCGAGGCAGAAACGTTTCCCGTAAGGCAAAAAATCATCAGAATTAGGCCATATTTTCCTAAAATATCTAATAGTAAGAGTGCTTCAATCATGTTTTTAATTGTGGAAATGGATTCAACACCATCGAAATCCCTAAGTAACCCAAAATCTTGACCTTTACAACTCTAACACGAATTTCACAAATTTTTTATGGATTTTATCAAAATCGCGCCAGAATTTCCATTATTTTCTCAGCAAATTTGAAGCCTTAGTAGACTACGTGTTAATTAAAACATCCCACTCTCATCGAAATCTGGTAAATTAGAAATTTCAATCCAACCGGAGTTACCTGAATTGAAAAAAAAGCAGTGTGGGGAAAATGTTGATGCTAACATTGCAATTTGGACATTTTGGCTCAATTCGAGTACCGACAAAACATTCAAAGCACCTCAGGTCGGTGACATGGGATTGAAAACTTTGAATTTTGCATTGTCCAATGAAATCACAAAGTATTTAATTATAGATTTTAGTATGTAAAGCTTAACCTATGATACTTTGTAACTAAATACTTACTCTCCATAAAAAATAGTAAAACATTCTAAATCCTTTATTTCATATTCATAAACTTGAAAAAATTGAAAAGGTGAAAATAAACAGAGAATGACTACAAATCTGGGATGGAGTGAAAAAAATCTTCTCATCATTCAAAATTAGTTAAATAAAACTACATAGGATATAAGGAAACAAGAAATAATAAATGACTGGAGAAGTTCCAATTAAACTCGACTAAACTCAACGAAACTTAAAGAATCAAAATCAACTATGGCAACTACCAAACAATGAAAAAAATATCATGACACCTAGCAGACAGTGAGATTGATATCTCAACACTACATCCTAATCTCAACTATTACAAGTAGTGGAACTTACAATGCCTAATCTCTCTCTTTGAAATTCAACTATATTTTTGTCCAATGGCTTTGTGAAAATATCTGCAATTTGATCTCTAGAACCACAAAAAGTAGGTAACATGTCTCCATCATTGACAAGCACATGGATGAAATGAAAACGTGTGTGAATGTGCTTGATTTTTTGTGAAAGACATGATTTTTTGATAAGGAGATTGCAGAACTGTTATCACAGTAAATATGAGTTGGCTCCTTCTAAATATTTGAATGATATTCTAATAGTTTTCTGAGCCACACTACTTGATAAGTTGTTGAAATGACAACTACATATTCTGCCTCTGCTAAAGATATTGATACGATTGGTTGTTTCTTGGATGCCCATGAGATTAGATCGGTTCCAAGGTGAAAAAATCCTGAGGTTCTTTTTTGATCATCTACACTGCCTATATAATCATTTTCTATAAAACCTGAAAGTGAGTTATCTTCAGAATGTGTATAGAGAAAACCATAGTCTAAGTTCCCTACAATATATCTTAAGATCCTTTTTGCAACCTTCCAACGGGAAATCTTGGTTGATTGCGTAAACCTAGAGATAAAACTAGCAGCAAACATGATATCAGGTCTAGTTGTAGTGAGATACAACAAACTACCAACTAGACTTTAATAAAATGTGGAATCAACTGGTGGTGTTACATCTTGTTTTCTTAGCATGGTGCCTTGAGAAATAGGTGTATGATCTAGTTTGAAATTGGTCATATTGAACTTTTGGAGGATGACAGTGGCATATTTTTGTTGACCAACGAAAATGCTATTAGCATATTGTTGAATTACAATGCCTAAGAAGTATTTCATGACACCCAAATCAGTCATATCAAACTCTATTTGCATTGCTACTTTGAAGTCTTCTAACATCATATTGCATGTATAAAGAAGATCATTAACGTAAAGGCATACACTGAGAATTTTACAATCATGTGTTTTGGTATACACCGTTGGATCATGGCTACCTCTACAAAAACCACATTTTATGAGATAATTGTTGATGTGACTGTACCAAGCTCGGGGAGCTTGTTTCAAGCCATACAAGGCTTTGTTCAACATATACACTTTATTCTCCTATCCTGGAACTTGAAAACCAAGAGGTTGCTCCACATAAATTTCTTCTTGAAATATACCACTTAAGAAAAAAATAACATCAATTTGATAGAATTTCCATTTGTATTGAGTTGTTGTGGAAAAAATAGTTCTGACAATGTCTAACCTTGCTACTGGAGCAAAGGTTTCACAATAGTTGACACCAAACTGTTATGATAATCCTTTGGAAACCATCCTTGCCTTATATTTCCCAATCTCTCCTTTTTCATTCAACTTGGTCTTATATACCCATTTTACACCAATTTTGGTTTTGTCTCTTGGGAGATCAATTAATTCCCAAGTCTAGTTCTTTATGGCAGAAATTTCTTCATTCGTTGCATCAATCCAATGATTTTCTTTAACTGCTTCTTCAAAATGGGTTGGTAGAGATGAAAGAAAGGCAAACATATTTTGTTGATCAGAATCATGCTCCTTCTCATATATTTCTGTCATGCTTCTTATTTTCTGATTGTCTTCTAAAGATGTTGAATTATTGTTTTGATTCGCTGCTGGATGATGTACCATTTTCATAGTGGGACGGCTCTTCCTAAACCTGTAATCATGGTAGTTGTGGTGGATAAACAATCTAATTTAAAGATTCATCAATATGATCAAATCAATATTCTTAAAACAAAATTCTTTGTAACTATTCTAAAGTATATAGGTCTTTGATTGTTCACTATAGCCTACGAAAATACAAATTTCGCTCCTATCATCAAGTTTCTTTATTAGCTTCTCATGAACATGTGTAAATGTTATAGATCCAAAAATTCTAGAGTGTGATAAGTTCACCTTATTACCATCCAATGCTTCTTGAGGTACTACATCTTGGAGACTAGTTTTTGGAGATCTTTTGAGAACATATACTGTTGTCAAAACTGCTTTGGCCCAATAGTCATTAGACAACTTCTTCTCACGTAGCATACATCTAGCCATATTCATGATTGTCTAGTTTTTCCTTTCTGCTATGGAGTATATATTTTTTGTTTTGCATGATGATTTCTTGTTGTTGACAAAAAACTTTGAATTCATTGAAGTTTTATTCTCCTCCTTGTTCTGAACGATGTACTTTCAAAGGATTTCCACTCTACTTTTCTACTTCTAGTTTGAATTCTTTGAATCATGAGAAAGTATCTTATTTATTTTTTAGAAAATAAACCCATATATTCCTGCTATAATCATCAATCAATGTCATAAACTAAATACTACCACCAATGGATTGTGTTTTCATTGGCCCACATATATCTGTATGGAATAGATCTAAAGGCTCTTTTTCTCTAGTGGAAGATGTCAAAAATCTATCTCTTTTATGCTTTGCCATAATAGATTTCATAGTTACAATATTTTTCATTTAGAACAGGGATACCAATGACCATAGAATGTTTTTGAAGTAGGCTTAGACTCTTTAAGGGAACATTCCCATAGCTAGAATGTCATAATTGTGACTCATCTATTCATGACACATCATGTGCAAAATATTGTGAAAGATTTCGACTTCTAAGAGTCAAAGGAAACATCCAATTCTTGGCTTTTTCAACATTTTGTATCAGTCTTCTATTGGGAGGTTTGTCATAGATATAATATGTGTTCCCTTATAATATTACATCATATCCATGTTCCATCAATTGACCTACATTAATGAGATTAGGCTTCAAATGTGGAACACAATAAACATACAAGAACGGTCTCCAACAATAATTTCAAATGTTATGGAAGCATCAATGCAAGCAAGTATATTTTTGTTACATTTCATATGATTGTTGCAACCATTATCCAACAACCAAAGGTCCTCGATGTGATTATCTTCCGAAAGATAATAAGGAAGAAACATTGTTTCAAATGATTCTCCTTCATTATTGGAAAGATGGACACTGCCTCTTTGTTGATTGGACTGTTTCTTTCTGCATTCACGTTCATAATGCCAAATTTCTTACAATAATAACATTGGAGATTAGATTTTATCTATGTTTTTTTTCTCTGTGTTTGGTTTTGTGAAGGTATCGATTGATTTGTTGCATCATGATGTCTTGATCTGCCTCTACCTTGCTTGTTGATGCCTCTATATCCTCTACCTTTACCTTTGGCAAGAGAGAGTTGTGCTTTGAAAGCTTATTTAATGGAATCTTCTTGTGACGAATAAATATATATAAATAATATAAATATAAATAATGAGGATAATTGTAATAACGATTAGATAATTACTAATTAATACTAAAGGGGAATGTCTAAATGGGACATGACCTTCCATGAAGAGGCACTGCCTAGTATATAAGCAGGCCCCTTACTCTCATTTATATCATCATTTTTACTCATACATTTTAATATATATTCTTGTATACTAAATGGATATCTACATATTCCAAGTCTTCTGGAGTATTTAACGTAAAAAATGAACTTTGTTCTCTTCAATTGGTATCTGAGAGGTTCAATCCTCTAGCTACTTAACCGATGCATAGAGCCACGCTCTTTGATCCAAGCCCTTGGCCATCAAGTTTTCGTCAACATTGTTTCTCTAAAGATTGAAGAGTTTTGCCACACATTTGGAGTTTCTCCATTGTTGATTCCCTGATTTGTAAGCAACCCTTGGCCCTATTTTTAAAAGAAAAAAAATATACAAAAAAATTGATATTAAAAAGAAAAAGAGAGGAAAAAAATACA
>APFE030328298.1:13014-38246 GCA_000404065.3 Pinus taeda | reverse complement strand
ATGAGATAATGCACAAAAGTGTGCATACTTGGTAAGTCTATCAACTACCACCATGATCACACTCTTTCCTTCGGACTTGGGTAAACCTGTGATAAAATCCATTGAAACCTCCTCCCAATGTTGACTTGGAATGGATAAACGTTGTAATAGACTTGGGTCTTAATTGTCAAAACTTTCTTTTGTTGGCAAACCAAACATTTCGCCACAAACTCTTGAATATCAGAATTAAGGCCATCCCAAAAAAATCCTTCTTAACCCTGTGGTAAGTTTTTAAAAATCCTGAATACCCTCCTAAGGGATATGTTTGAAATTCCCTTAGAATATTTGTTTGATTTGGGAATTCTTATAGAGGTATAAGTGATCTTTGTACCATAACGAACCAATTTTCTAGCTAAATGTATCAGATGTATTGGGATCTTGTTGCAACGTTTGAATGAGTGCCCACACTTCTTCGTCATTCTTCCATTCATCCCTTGTTTCGTTTATCCAATATGGTTGGATAATAGAAATAGCACAAAGCAATGCTTCCACATCCTCATCCTTTCTTGAGAGTGCATTTGCAAAAACATTTTTCTTCCCTTTTTTGTAGATGATTTCAAAGTCATAACCCAACATCTTTGTGACCCATTTTTGCTGCTTTTCTGAAAATAATATTTGTTCTAAAAAGTATTTAAGACTATCATGATATATTTTTACCTTGAAGTGTCTTCCGATTAGGTAAGGTTTCCATGTCTTAAGTGCATGTAGTCTTGCCAACATTTCCTTCTCATAAATAGCTTTGTGTAAATATTTTCCTTCGATTGGATGACTTTCGAAAGTAATGTGTCTTTATTCTTGCATCAAAACATCACCAATTCCATTTCCTGAGGCATCACATTCCACAATAAAGGTTTTTGTCAAGTCTGGCGTAGCTAAGACCGGTGCATGGCACATTTCCTCTTTAAGATGTTCAAAGGCCTTCGTTGCTTCTAGAATCGAAGAAAATGCATCTTTCTTCAGCAATGTTGTTAGAGGTGTTATTATTCTCCCATAATTCTTAACAAACTTGTGATAATACCCTGTCAACCCGAGACATCCTCGTAGATTCTTTATGGATGTGGGGATTTTACATTCCTTAATGTATTTAATTTTTCTAGGGTATACCTTAACACCTTCATGAGATACAATATGACCCAAATATTCCACCTCTTGAACTCCAAAGAAACATTTGGAGGTTTTTGCATATAATTGTTTCTCCTCCAATAGTTTGAGCACTTCGTCAACATGTTGAACATGATCCTTCCAAGACTTGTTGTAGATTAGTATATCATCAAAAAATACTAACACAATTTTTCTAAGGAAGGGTTTGAAAATGGAATTCATCAAACCTTGATATGTAGAAGGTGGATTGGTAAGGCCAAAAGGCATGACCAAAAATTCATAATGACCCTCATGAATTCTAAATGTTGTTTTTAGAGTGTCGTTAATCTCCATTTTGATTTGATGATATCCTGAATGAAGGTCTAACTTGGTGAAGTAAATTGCTCCATGCAGTTCATCCAATAATTCATCAATGATAGGAATGGAGATTTTTTCTTTAATAGTGAGCTTGTTGATCTCCTAATAATCTGAACACATGCGCCATGATCCATCCTTCTTGTGCACCAATACTACTGGAGCAAAGAAAGAACTTTGACTATGTTGAATTATCCCAGCCTCTAACATTTCTGCAACCATACGTTCAATTTCACTCTTTTGGGCATAGGGATATTTGTAAGGCCTGATGTTTGGAGGAACACTTCCTGGAATCAAATGAATAGCATGATCATAATCACGAACAGGTGGGAGGCCTTTGGGAGTCTCAAATACCCTAGAATGATTGTCCAATACTTTTTGGAGATATGGATAAATACATCATTCCAATATGGGAACCTCTAGCGATCATAATTGTGTAATTATGCCTCGTTTTTCTTTCTTTAGAAGATTTGTCATGCCGTTAGAGTTGATTATCTTTATCGGTTTCCTTGTGATACCCCTTAATTCAATATTATTTCCTTCTGAAAAAAAATTCAAGAAATTTTCTTTAAAATTAAAAGTTATCGTACCCAAAGACTGTTGACATTAGACTCCTAGTACAACATCAGCACCACCCATTGGGATGGAAATCATTAGACTATTCAACACATATTCTCTCATGGATAGCTTGATATTATGGCACTTTCCAGAACAATTTATGGTTCCTCCATTTGAAACCATCACTTGACACTATGGTGTTGGATATAGCAAGCAATTAAACTCCTTGGCTATCTTATAATGAATAAAATTATGGGTACTACCCGAATCAATCAACACTATTACCTTTTTCTTCTTGATATGTCCTTCTATATTGATAGTTTAAGGAGTGGTAATTTGGTCAATGCATTACAATATATGGTCGGATTCATTTCTTCTTTCTCTAGGGTTTGTTCCTAATGTCTGTCCTCTTCTTTTTTATGTTCCTTTTTTCTTTTCTTCCTCCTCTTCACAATCTATGTAAAATAATTTCTTCTCAGCATACTTATGACCTTTAGTGTGTTTGTTATCACAACTATAAAAAATCTCTTTTCCTCTTTTTTCTTCCAATTTTTGTGGTGTCAACCTTGTAGGTTGTGGAAGGCTAGGGGAAGTGACACTTCCATCTTTATAGTTGTGAGTTGTAGGCTTCCTTGTTGCCATAATTTTGATTTCATTTTTTCTTGCCAACCTGAATGCCTTCTCTAATGAATCAGGTTCCCAAAGGTGAACCTCATGTTGGATGTTATCCTTTAAAGTCCCTATGAACACATAAATCTTATGCTCCTCTGGAATGTTTGTTACCCTTATATTCAATTTTTGGAAGTCCTCAATGTGCTCCACCATTGAACCCTTTTGTTTGAGATTTATCAATTAGCTAAAAAAAGTGTTGTTTTTTGTATCCTCATAATGTGTTATCATTTCTTCCAATTATAAAGTTACAATGCATACATTTTGTGTGCTTTGCATATTATGGAGATCGAAATATTGTTCCATCTGTATTATCCATGTTACGGGATCCTTACCATCAAACTTCCTCATATTGATCTTTGGAACATGGTGGGTCTTACATCCAATGTTAGTCTATGAAATCATGACTAAAATTTATTTTGTTCTCATCACAAGTTTCCTTTACTACCCTTTCACCATTAGTAAGCATTTCTTGTAGCAACTTTGTCTCTATATTCAAATCTTCCATGTTGCCTTTAAGTTTTACTTCTATACCATACATCTTAGCTTACATGCCATCCGTATTATCTTCCATTCCATTCTTTAAACCATCCATTTTAGCTTCAGATACTTTTTGTGAGAGCGAAATTTGTTGCACTTGGTCTCGTAATTTTGATAATGTTGCATTTCTTCCTCTTCTTCATGTGTCATAGTAGAGATTTCAAGTTGCTTACTAGTTGTTTCAATTTTATTTCCTAAGGTCATAAATGAATCATAATTATGCTTCACAATTCCCTCTGAATCACTTCAAACTACTTTCTCAAAGAAGGCTTACGCACCAAACAAACAAACAAACAAAAAGAAAGAAAAAACTACACACTTTTTTTTTCCACTTTATATGAGCTCGATCTTGAAATAAATGTAAATCTATAATTTCAGATCCCAAAGTTTTGAAATTTCGACTTGTGATAGCCATCTAAGTCTTATTTCCAACCTTGCATGTCTGATTGAAATTGGATTCCCAAAGAAAGCGTTATGCCCAATCTCCCAAGATTACCTAATTATAGAACGGTTTAGTAGAGAAAACTTTTACGACGTGCCACATGTCACTTTTTCGACCTTAGGTTCTTAAAACAATACCCAAAAAACTACAGTTTGTCTTCATTCTGTAACATTTTATGAAATTTGAATCAGATGCTCTAGGAGAAAGTTATGACGATTTTCCCAAGGTGACTTATTTACGATCCAATTCGAGAGCCTACCAAAACCCTAACTTCCTCAGTTCATACCTCCAAACATATAGCGAGAAAAGATCTGAAATTCAGTCATGCGGTTCATCACGATATTGTCTCAAATGGGTTTTAATTTTAGCATCTAAATCATCATAGCAAAGACATTATAGCGAAAATTCCACGATGGTCTATTTGAAGCAACAAAACCCTAGAATCCAAAGCTCTAATACCAATTGTTATGCAACCATCTCATAAAATAGAAGAAATAGATGGATAAATGACTTAAAATGTAGCCTCTTCGAGGGGGAAACCTCCTTTACATTACAAAAATGAATAATTCTTCGATGATACAAATGACAAGACCTACTTTCTATATATAGGAGTCTAAGGAGTCACAATATAATCAGAGTCGGCATAACAATAATAATGTAAAGGCACAACAATAAAAATAGTGTGCTTCTATGGGGCACAATAATAACAATATGAGGACAACATGGGCACAAAAATAACAATAAAGGGTACAACGACAATAATAATAAGGGAATACAGTAGTATTATAGGGACATAAAACACACACACACACACATATATTGAAAACTAAATAAAAAATAAAACTTCATATAAAAAAAATTGAAGGGCCAATAGCCCCACCGCACAGAGTCCAAGAGTTGTAACCCTGGCACCACATATGTGAAATTGTTGCTTAAAACTTGTCAATTGCTTCTGATGTCGCCACCATCAACTCGCCTAGTTGCTTGACCTTGTCGTCATAGAAAGGGCCACCACCAGGCTATTCCCTATTTTGCAAAGGCCATCCTGATTGTTGCTACAGGATCCGTCGTTGTTGTTGACCCTTCTCACCACCACAAAACCACTTCGCCTTTGATTTCCACCAATCCCTCATCCTCCACTGATCCAAGTGGATATTGGTGGCCACCCACCAATTCCACTTGGACCCCCACCATTATTTCTTTCAATTCATCTTTTTCAGCATAGCAACATTCGGCTTGGGTTCTTTGCAGATGTGCCCTCCCACCCTAGGCTATGTAGGCACCTGCTACTTCATCAACAACCAACATCACGATTATGGTTCAATTGCACAAAATTGTTGTCATCGAAGTCCATTTTCTAGGTCGTAAATTGTTAGCATCACAGTCGTTCACAAGCATTACAGGGTATCTCTATCCTTGGATCTTTGTTTGTCATGGTTATGGGTAATCCACAAACCCACACTTTATCGAAGTCCATTTTATAGGCCACACATTATCAGTATTAGATTTGGTCACAAGCATTACAAGGTATCTCTATCCTCGGATCTTCGTTCATCATGGTTATGGGTCATCCAGAAACCCACACTTCTTCGAAGTCCACTTGCTAGACTGCACACTGTCAGTATCACAGTTGGTCACAAGCATTACAAGGTATATCTATCCTCGAATCCTCGTTCATCATGGTTATGCATTAACCACATAAAACCCTTCTCTTTAATGGCTTTTCATATTCAACAAAGTTTTCGCATGAGGGAAATTCATGCAATGGGGACCATTGCTTCTTAAGAAGGGAGGAATGATCTAAATGGAAAATGGCATCAACCCATGGTATCCATCCACCCATGTTATTCATCCACCCATGGAATTTACCCATGGTATTGTAAGTGGCATCCACCCATGTTATTGTAAGTGACATTCAGCCATGGTATTCATTCACCCATGGTATTTTTCCATGGTATTGTGACATCCATCCATGGTATTCATTCACCCATGGAATTGACCTGTGGAATTGTAACTGAAAAATACTACAAGTAACAAGTCGCATTTTGTAAAAGGACAGCTTGTCTACTGCAATGTAGCTTTTACAGTTATTCTTCGTTTTAATAAAAAAATTATTTGTGGTTTTGTTTATTGGGTATTCTCCTCTTTTTCTTCTGGCATTTCAATTTTTCAGATCTTGGGGGCCTCTCCTTCAAAATCCATTTCAATCTTTTAGATCTTGGGGGCCTCCCAACAAGATGATCGTACACATTTTCTGCATGTACAACTCAAAGCATTCACGCACATGGGATGAGAGCCTTCCCTATGTCCAGCATAGCTATAACTAGGCTCTCCATAGCTCGATTAGACACAACCTTTTTTAGGTGGGCTTGGGATTCCAACCACTATGTCCCATTGATGTGGCCATACCATTTGCAGCTACTCAAGTAGATTCGTCTCATGTCCTGTCGAAAGTTGATAAGGCAAACAACTTCATTGAGCACATCCAACATATCTGCCAATAGGTCCATGAAATTCTAGAGAAATCAAATGCCAAGTACAAGCAGCGACACGATCAACATTGGGTGCCACACAAGTTTTGGGTGGGCAACAAAGTCTAGTTGCATTTGCAGAAGAAACGCCTTACCAGAGCCTATCATAAACTCAGACCACTTTGATATGGTCCTTACATCATTACCAAGGCTACGTGCGACAATGCATTTGAGCTCAGCATTCCCCCATTCCTTGGCTTGCACCCAGTGTTCAATGTGGACCACCTTCAACCATACTTCCCACCATTGTTGGACACATCAGACATTGTAGAACAACTCACACTTATAGAGTAAAATCCAGATTGCATGGAGCAAGCCACAATTAATCGGATCATGGACACGTAGATCAAGAACACTCACCAGCAGAAGATCCAACTGTATCGATTTGTCAAAGCAAGCCAACTCCTTCAACAGGGCAAGTGGCTCACCAGGGACCAAGTTCAGCAGAAGTTTCCTCATCTCATGGAGGAACTCAACGCAATGGGGACCATTGCTTCCTAAAGGGGGAGAAATGATCCAGGTGGATATTGGTGGCCACCCGCCAATTCCACTTGGACCCCCACCATTGTTTCTTTCAGTTTTTCAGTTTCCTTAATTGTAGCACAACTTAATATTTTTAGCAGTTTTTTGGGTCCTAAACTTCTAGAGTCATTTTGAGGCCCTAAACGACATTTTTTGGGCAATCTACCACCAGCGATTTTCTACCCAAAATCATATTTTTGGTCATAATCCTTGGAGAGATATTTCCATCTGCTTATCATGCACATCAAATGGAGATAATATGACCAAGTCGTGACCCCGGGAAGTTGGTTGTCCAACTCACCCCAACGGGGCCCATAAACTCTTGGTGTTACATCTCCTCGAGTTTGGGTTTGGTTGTTTAGGGTTTGCTCTTATTGTTCAATAATAAAAAGGCCCTTGATCCTCATTGTAACAGAGTTCAGAGGCATGTAGCCACCACATCTCTTCTTAGAGATAAGCTACCATCGCCCGAGTTAGTCTTAATTCCATTCTGTTTGTAAGCATATTTGGGTATTTGATATTAATGAAGTGAAGTGTTATTTCTATTGCACCTTCGTATTTATGGTTATATCTGTAATTTTTTGCGGTCCTATTTAAATCTAGATCTTCCACCATTCATACTTGTTGTTTCCAATTTGCTGGTTTATTAGTGGTCAACCTGCACGGATCTATTGCCACTATTGGTTCAAATTGGCACAACCCATCATAAAACATCCATATATCTATCTATCTATCTATATATATATATATATATATAAATTATCTATCTATCTATATATATATATATATATATATAATCCAACAATAAATTGATTGTCAAGAAGGTTATAAAAAGGAAACATCGTCGCTCCCACATTCGCAACCATTCCCTTTACAAATGTTGTTCCATCCAACCATTGTGTTGTCTCACCTTCTATTGAACTGCCACCACTGTGTCTAATGGTCCGCACAAAAATTACAAAGTTTGTATTCGAGGAAACGCCAGACAATTAGGTAAGGCGTGGAACAAAAAAAAATTGAAAAGACATACCATTTGGTTGTTAGTCAGTGACACGGACGTTTCATTAAATCTGAAGCAAGGTATAACATTATAACTTAATACTTAGTACATTTGATGACCCACTCGCAAAGGCATATATAAGTCAAAAAGACATTTACTATTGAAGTGGGGATTTCAAAAGTTGACTTTAGAAAAAAAGAGTAATTAAAAAAAAAACACGAAAAAAAAAGAGCTAAAGTAAAATAAATATCAATTAAAGTAAGTTATATATATATATATATTTATATATATATATATAAGTAAGAAGGGAAGATTTGAAAAAAAAATAATAATAGAGAAAATAATAGAATATATTCTTATACTCTCAAAGTACCTAAGTGGTATAGCGAGGAAGTTTTTCAAGGAAGTCATAACAGTATCAAGGAAGACTGAAGGATATTAAAAAACAAAAGTGGGATTATCACACTTTGTATACCTAGTCATTACAAAGGATACATAAGTTTCATAGTCAAAATTTGACAAAATTATTAACAAATACAACATGGATTCAAAGACAAAATTGAAGGAAGATTTTTAGAAACCTTACTTGGTTATGCTAAAGTACTATTTAAAATTAAAGTAACTCTCGAAGGAAAATATGTCACTATTGCTATCTCACCTACCGAAGATAAAAATTATATAACACCTAAAATCACAAACCAATTAGTAGTTCCAGAATCAAATATACTCGAAAAATTAGACTATTTAAAAAAAATACAAAATAATTGATTTACAGTTAAACATTAGCGACTATACATTTATATCGCAATTCTTTGTTCAATCCCTATGGAATGACCCAAGTGACATTATTCTCGGATCACCATGGATGGAAACCCTAGGTTCCTTCATCTTGAATATGAAAAAGAAGTTTTTGACATTTTCATACAAAAAGAAAAAAAATAACGCTTCAAGATGTTACATTGAAGCCAAATTCAGTAACGCGAGACGACATACAAGATATTTCAAAAGTAATTTTTCAAGAAGGTAATTTTTTTTTACAAAATATGCAAGGAGAAGTTGACAAGATCACTGCTGACAAAAATGAAGAAGTTTCTCGGCTTAAAACCATAGTGAAAAATTGTTGATGCAAATTAAGAAGCTTAATAAGGATAAGAAGTCATTAAAAACAAAGTACAACAACTTATCAAGAAGGAAGCATCAAATGTAGGAATTCAAGTTGACAAAAAAACAATAGATACTAATTGAGTGAATGTCACAACTCAGGAAGAACACAAGAAACTTAAAGAAAATACAAACTTAAATGTTGCAGTTCAGACGATGAACATCCCAAGTGAACATTCTACAACCAATTCAACAACATATTTGCCAGAAGTCCCCCGATCGAGGTGGCTACCTGAGGAAGTCGACCAGATATGGCTATCAGGAAAACATAAGGATGTGTACAGCCCACATGCTCATGGCAATGGGTGCGGTGGTTTCCCGCATGATGATGTACAGAGTGGAAGGGAGAAGTGGTAGCCAGTGCCAGGGTAGTGATGGAGGTGGGAAGGACAGGACAGGGGGATGGATGGGACAGAGAAGGAAGGAGGGGGAGTATGAAGGAATGAAGGGTGATGGGGAGAGTATTATTGTGAAGGAGAGACAAAGGACTAACGAGGAAGCTCAGCTCAAAAACCTGCAATGGTACCTTCGAAGCAGCACCGGGTATGTTATCTGCCTATATTTGTTAATTGAAATAATGCTTGTGTGTTTATATGGAAGGGGAATGAGAGGTCCAACTAGAGAGGAGGGTAGGGATAAAGGAGGGAGATAACTGGACACACAAGGAGGGAAGGGGACTGAGATTGAACCTATAATTGGTAATGCGAGGGACCACTAGGGATGGGAATATGAGGAAGCACATGCCATTAAGTTAACTAGACAAACTTATAATGAGGAAGGAGATAAGGGAGATAAGCAAGTGAGAGGCGGGGAAATTACGAGTGGAAGAGACGAGCGAAAGGCGCACCGGCCAGAGGGGAGAGAGAAGGGAAAGAAATTGAGTGTAGTAATTATATGGTTTGAGGGGCAGGAGGTTAAGGTTGTAAGTGTCATGCGAATTGAGCACCAAGACTCTAACCCCAGGAGCAGAGCAGAGAGAGGCAAATACCAAAAAGGCAGAGAGGTTATTGCATGGCAGGAGAGTGGCATTGTTATTTCTGGTAGAGAGGCTATTGCATGGCAAGGGAGTGGCATTGTTACTTCAGGCAGAGAAGAGGTAGCAAAGCAGTGGGTAGAGGAGCATCGGGGCAAAGACGAGGGTGGTAGGAAATGTAAGGAGAGGGGAAGCAACATAACAGGGGAAAGGCTGGAAAATATAATATGTAGGCTAACCGGAATGCTTTGTGAACAGGTTTGCACAACAGGAGACATGGCTAGACCAGCCCATGGATGAAGACGAGGCAGAAGGGGAAGGGAGGAGCCTCGAGCAGCTGACCCAAGCACCTCGGAACCCAGATGTGGAAGAAAGCCAATAGAAAATCTTATCAATGAAGCAGCAAAAGCATATAGGGCAGGGATGGATGCAGGCATCCGGAAGATCTTAGAAGAATGGGAGGAATGGATAAAAGAGGAGGCAGACTTAGAAGAGAAAATGGAGGCCTGGCGAGAGGTAATCTCGGACCCAGGAAATACGAGGGGAAGACTAATTCAATTTAAGAAGACTCTATACTTATATTGGCTCATGAAGAGCCTGATGGGGAAGGCCATGGTGCAACTATTAATGGGGATGACAATGACCCTCCAGGACATGCCAAACTACAAGAAGGACCTACAGACCATACAGTTTCAATTGTGAAAGCAAGACATCCGCCTAGATCTTATTCAAAGAAATATTCCTTGTATTATCGAACTGGCAGATGCACCAGGAGACTCAGCTGAAGACTCGACCCCAGTTTACTCAGCCTCAGAGGATCAAAAGGAATAGTCAAGTTCTTCACTATTTTCTAGTTTTTAGCGGATAGAATTTACTTTTATTAATGTATGCTTATGATAGACAAAATCTTAGACTCTTATCATGATATAGATGTATATATAGCTTGGGTAGATCAACTTAAACTATCTGATTTTTGGATGGCATATAATGCAGATAGGTGGCCAACAGACTTGGTTTCCTATTGGGCAAGTTGAGGCCACCTATCTCATCTATGTGGTGTAAACTTGTCTTTCATAAATAGAAAATAGAAGTTCCTACCAAGCATTACAAAAAAAACAAAACCTTCACCAGAAGAAAATCAAAAAATTGCCACACACCAAATAAAGGAAAGTCAAACCAAAAAAGTTACATATCGACCTCTGAATCATGAAAGTAGACAATTCAATCAAGCTACGTATATATACCATTCATAATAGAAACAACAAACTGATGTTCCAAAGAATATTGATATAATCTCAATCGAGTCCTATTATGACAACTCGTTACAAAATTCTAGTGATCAGAATATTCCACAGAAGATTAATCTAAGATGGTCTGATCCCTTCTCGGTATGACAATTTTGTTTGTCACTTAGAATATCATATCAACTTGTATCAACAAAGATGATAGTGCCGAGACGAGAAGATATTCGAAATCGATAAAAAGAAGCCTTCTTCATTAACAAACTTTGAGGAAAAATCTTTTTTGAGGAAGAAAGCAATGTTACGAATAAATATACAAATAATATAAATATAAATAATGAGGATAATTGTAGTATTGACTAGTTAATTAGTAATTAATACTGAAGAGACATGTCTAAATGGGACATGACCTTCCATGAAGAGGCATTTCCTAGTATATAAGCATGCCCCTTACTCTCATTTGTATCATCATTTTTACTCATACATTTTAATATATATTCTTGTATCCTAAATGGAGATCTACATATTCCAAGTCTTCTGGACTATTTAACTTGAAGAACAAACTTTGTTCGTTTCACTTCTGCTAGGTTAACTCTTGTTTCATGTGCCAAAAGTGATCTAGACAACTGTTCCACAGATAAAGTTGTAACATATTTGGATTCCAAAATGGTTGTTACAACCATGTCATATTTCATAGGAAAATTACGAAGGACCTTTTCAACGATCTTCTCATCTGTAATGGTTTCACCAATAAGTTTGATCTAATTGACTATGGCCCTGACTCTAGTCATGAACTAATCAATATTCTCTATGTCAATCATCTTTAGGGTTTCAAACTAAGCTCTCAATGTTTGAAATTTAACAATCTTCACTATATCATTACCTTGATACACAACTTTCCAAATATCCCAAGCTTCTTTTGTTGTTGATGCGTCAATTATCTTGTTAAACATAGAGTCATCAACGAAGTTCTATTTCTATCATTTGGCTCTATGTTCTTTCTTTCTTAGTTATGAAGTGACATTCCTCTTATTTTTGTTCATGGTTTGTAATGCTTCTTGGGTCGGCTCTACATAAACGTTTGTATGTCGTCAGCCACTTCCAATTCCCTCATCAAGCCCACCGAGTATCCTTGTAAGAAAAATCACTCCTTTTTTAAATTAAACTTGACTTCCTATTCTGCGCACCTCCCAATATAGATCCCTGCGAAGGTTTGCTCGCCATATTGACTAGCAGTGTGCGACAACCCTAAAAAAATTTGACATTTTCATAAGTTTTATATTGTCTGTGGCACTTTCTTTTGTCCTATGGTGCAAAAGTGTCACACCAGGATTTCTTCAAAGGTGTGAAATTGTAATACTTCTCTTTCTTTACATGTGCGGAGTCACACTGTTGTCACACTTTCTCTATCAAGCTCCTCGACCTCTAGTCCATGATCTCTCACCACCCTTCTATTTCTTTGTGGGTACAAGAAATTTGAAATGTTGCTCTCTTTGGAGTTTTATGCAACTTGGCTCCAGGGCAAAAGTGAAAGATAAACAAAGAATGAACACAAATCTGGAATGAAGCCCATAGCTCTTATCTTTACTCAAAAATCAGTTAAATAAAATTACATAGAAGACAAGAAAATAAGCAATAACAAATGACTGGAAAATTTCCAAATAAACTCAATTAAATTTAAATTTAAGAGAATTAAAATAGACAGTGATACCTAATAAACAATGAAATAAATATCATGACACGTAACAGAAGGTGAGATTAATATTTCAACACATCTTTGGAAAGTCAGCCTCAAAAATCATTGAATCTAAACTCATTTAACATCCCCTTACTCCTATACTCTAAAGCTTGTTTAATATTTTGTTCCTGAAATTTAATATTTCAGGAATATGCATGTCATCCTAGTGTCATATAAAGTAATTAAAATTGGATAGAAATGCCATCAAAAGCTTGAAACTCAATAGAAACGCTGTAGAGCCCACATGATGAAAATGATACCCATTCTACAACTGATCCCCAATCCCATCAAGCCTATTCCATTTATGTCAACACCCACCATCGCTTTCTTGCTTTCAAAGCGATCAGACCACCTTGCTTGTCACCGCACTGCAATATTTTTCTTGCTTTCAGAGAGATTAAAGCACGTTTGCCATAGCAATCAAAGCACCTTCGCCACCTCCAGGGGTGATTTTCCGGTTTGCAAAGTCATCAAGATCTTTGTTGACATTATGGATACAGGTAGAGAAAGCTGTGAAAGTTGATAGGCGAGTCTGTTTTGAAAGTTGCTATCGAAAAACTTCCGTCCCTATTCTAATTCAATGCGTTTTGCTTTTGAATACCGTCACTAGTAGTCGCCTCTTTTGTCTGAGGTGGTGAAATGAAATACAGAGTGTGATGTTCTTAATACTATTTTCCTGATGTGAGGCTGTGAAATGAAACACAGATTGTGATGTTTTTAATACTGTTGTCCCACATTTGAACAATAATTGCAGTCTGATTTGGATGTATACAACATAAAGGTCTCGGTCATGATGGAATATTTTGTTGAATTTCTTAATCTCTTGTGAATTTTAAATTAAAATTAGAATCTTAATATTAAAATAATTGATCTTTGATTATGTTTATAACAAAAACAGCGAAAAGTTTGAGTGAACCACAAGCCTCAGGGAAATTTTAGATTTATGATTGGAAGATTTGATATATGAGAAACATTTATATTTGTTTAATGTTTTTTATTTCAACTTAAACTGGATGAGGATCTGTTGATTGAGGACTTAGATTGATTCTCAAAAAATTACGCTTAACATATATTTATCAACAGTTGTAGTGTATTAAAAAATTTGTTAGGGAGTTTGTTAGGTTGTATTGACTTTTAATAAATTTAAAAAATAGAGTTTGTTAAGTTGTATTGACTTTTATAAATTTAAAAAATTAGACCCTAGTCACTAATTTACTAGGGATTTGAGATTATTCCAATTCCAATAAGTTCATCCCTATTATTTATAACATTCATTTATATATAATCAAAATTTATTTAGCAGAATGGTCTATTACTTTTAATAAGTCACGTGGCTTCCCACCCACCAATTTCTTAGAGATTTGAGATTATTCCAATTCTAATAAATTCCTGCTTGATAAGTTACTCATTATTATTTATAACATTAATATATATATTTTTTTATTAAATTAAAGTTAAAACTATAACTTTTTTAATACCATAATTAATTATGAAATGTGTGTATTAGTAAAACAACAAATAATTTTTTGAATTATACTTATAAAATCTTTATTATATATATAATAAATATAAATAATATATATAAATATATATATAATATAAAAATATATATTAAAATAAAAATAATATTAAAAATATTACAATCTGTATCACCTCAGTAAATCTCGTTATTAGAAGAGGCGACTGCAAGTGACGGGATTCACATACACCAAACTACAAGAGTCAAAAGTGAAACACATTGAATTAGAATAGGAACCAAAGAAAACTAACATTAAGTAGGTTGTGCATTAAGTAGATTAAGTAGGTGGTGTATATATATAGGTGGTGTATATATAGTGGGATTTGAAGACTTTCAATGTTTGAATTGTATAGAACTTGTAGTATTGGACACTAAATAGCAGGACAGCAACATTAAGTAGATGGTGCATTAAGTAGATTAAGTAGGTGGTGTATATAGAGTTCTATTTAAGTAGATGGTGCATTAAGTAGATTAAGTAGGTGGTGTATATAGAGCTCTATTTAAGTAGATGGTGTATATATAGCAGGATTGGAAGACAGGATTGGAAGACTTTCAACGTTTGAATTGTATAGAAATTGTAGTATTGGACACTAAATAGTGGGACAACAACATTAAGTAGGTGGTGCATTAAGTAGATTAAGTTGGTGGTGTATATAGAGCCGGATTTGAAGACTTTCAATGTTTGAATTGTATAGTACTTGTTGTATTATTGGACACTAAACAATAACATTAATTAGGTGGTGCATATATATATCTATATAGTAGGGTTTGACTATTTTGAATTTAATGAATTGTATAGTATAGTTACTAAATTCGAACTTGAATCCTAATTTGAATTCGATACGTTGTGATAAAAATAGGATATCATAAAATTGAATAAAAAAATTTCAATTCCAAAAAAAATCGATACCAGAGATTTTATAGACTTGTTCCTTTTGTTAGTTTTTTTCTATGATTTATTTTCAGTTTTGAATAACTTTTATTAACATGTAGCAATTTACAAATAAAATTAATCTCAAAAAATCTACCATTCATCTTTTACCTCCAACACTTCTTGTTTACAAAATTTAGTTGTAATGTCTTTTTTTTTTTAATTTAGAAACTTATTTATGTAATAGATATACATTTATAAAATCTAGGTTTAAAACAAATTTATCTATAATCTTTCCACAAATAAGAAACAATCACTCAAAAAAAAGGTTCTAATTCCACTTTTACCTTCTACGTTTTTTTCATTCTTTTACTCTCCTTTTCACTTTTTGGATTTTTTGATATATGCTATCCTATGTCTATTCTTGTTCAGAGGGAAAGATATTACCACTAACGGATAATCGTTTTTATGTTCACAGGGCAACCTATAACCCCTAACGAATAATCGTTTTGGATAAGCTATATAGATTTTTAATTAATATGATCTACTAATTAACACCTATGTGGGAGAATTCACTTGCTATATTAACCCTATCCTACGATACGGATCCAGGGCAACTTATAACCGCTTTTGAATGAGCTATAGATTTTTAATTAATATGATCTACTAATTAACCTAATTCACCTGCTATATTAACACCTTATTCTACGAATCAGACCGAATTGTTCAGCACTCGAACCGAATTGGTGAATTTCCATATTCAAGTGAATTTGGTAACTATGTGAATTTCCATATTCAAGTGAATTTGGTAACTATGTTATATAATACTGGTTGTAGTATTGAATTATATGGAGTGGAGTAGAATTGGTGAATTTCCATTTTCAAGTGAATTTGGTAACTATGTTATATAATACTGCTTGTAATATTGCTTGTAATATTGAAGTATATCTAGTTGAGTAAATAGATGTAATTGATAAACAATAAACAACAACACAAGGAAGTTTAATTAATAAACACTAAATAACAACACAAGGAAGTGGTTTATATGTAGTAAGATTTGAATATTTTGAATCAAATGAATTGTATAATACAATACTCATTGTAGAAGTAATTGAGTGGGTACTAGTTGTACCATTGAATACTTCCTAGTTGAGTAAATACTACTTAGTTGATCAAATGAAAGTAATTAAATTACTACTGGTGGTATCATTGAATATTTTTTAGTTGGGTAAATAGAAGAGAGTAGTCTGGCTAGGCGGTAAATTCACCCCGTTGGGAAAACACTTCGGATATCAACGACGGAGAATGGCGACAATTTAAAAAGACTCCAAACGACATTTGTTTCCTCATTTTGAGTGATGAGTTGAGTTGATGCGAGTACAGGCACCCAATGGTACCTACACTTCGGATACCTGGGTTAGTGGGTAGCCGTTACGTCCAGGGTTGTTCAACACTGAGTGGACCCTATCCGAAGCGGATCAGTTTGAGCGATGAGTTGAGTTGATGCGAGTACAGGCACCCAATGGTACCTACACTTCGGATACCTGGGTTAGTGGGTAGCCGTTACGTCCAGGGTTGTTCAGCACTTCCTCAGTTTGAGCGATGAGTTGAGTTGATGCGAGTACAGGCACCCAATGGTACCTACACTTCGGATATCTGGGTTAGTGGGTGGCCGTTATGTCCAAGGTTGTTCAACACTGAGTGGACCCTATCCGAAGCAGATGTTTGAGCGATGAGTTGAGTTGATGCGAGTACAAGCACCCAATGGTACCTACACTTCGGATACCTAGGTTAGTGGGTAGCCGTTACGTCCAGGGTTGTTCAACACTGAGTGGATCCTATCTGAAGGGGTCCAGGGTTGTTCAACACTAAGTGGACCCTATCCAAAGGGGATCAATGCCCCTCAGCCTATTTAGTGACCTGACCCCAAGAGCTTTCGGGAATTGAACCTGTGACCTCCTGATTCACAAGGCACTGATTTGACCGATTGAGCTAACTCTTGGGGCTGCAACTATCAAGAATTGTTCAATCTCTCCACAGATTTTCTCGCTCACAGGGTTGGAACTTCTGAAAATGGTAAGGTTGCTAGTCCGTGGAATGATTTCCCTGGTATTTGTTTTCCCATATGTCTATTTTTTTTTCTTATGATTGTATAACTTAAATCTATAAAGTGTTGTTGGATGTGTAGCAGGCAACCGCGAGAAAGTTGACATCAGGTTATGTGCAACTGAGTGAGTTTCAACAGTAGATAGTTCAGTTCACTGCAGTTTGGAATGCATATCATTTTCTCAATAATTTAATTTTCGAGACGAGGGAATGTTTGGGAGGTCGATGAAGGTGAAGCAAATAGGGTGGTAGTATGTGGAGAAGAGCATGGCACAATCGCCTTTTCTCGCTGCCATAGAGTCAACCTGTCAACAGGTAAAACCAATGGAACCGTGTGAAAGGGAGGTTTCGGTCGATCAGAATACCGCATTGGGCAGGAGATGATCCAAAAAGCGAAGGCTCACACCCTTACTTCAAAGAAACGGTGAGATAGGCGACAGGGAGAAAGAGATATTTCTCGCTGGTGCTGACTCGGAACTTCGCGAGAGAAGAAAACCATATATGATTCTTTAGGCCAATCACTCTAGGAATCAAGTACGGAGCCTACAAGCAGTGCTTAATAGATGTTAATGGAAGTAGGTAGAGATTTATTAAACCTCGAGGTATGAGATTCTATGATATGAAACCTTCGCTCACATCCAGAAAGACCATTCCCTGATACGTAGTGTTGCCTTACCCATGTATTAGTGTTGAATTCTGAAGCCCTGCATAAAATTTCTTATTTTCAGATGTATAGCCTCTGCATTTTAATATAATTTTGTTAAACTAATGTACATTTCTGCCCAATGGTATGGCAATGGTATGGCCTTCGTGTTTTTAATATGATTAAAGAGTGATTTCACAAGGTGACAAACATAGCATGAAAATTTATGCGATTCATTACTAATTTGGCACATTTTTTTGGTCTAGAGTTCTTTTTTAACAATTTTGATTATTTGATTATATCAATGGGTTAGTTTAAGAAAATTAATTATATTTTTTAAATAAAAATCTAATTTTTATATATTATATATATTTATATTTTTTTTAATTTAATATTTGATAATTATAGATTCACATTATTTATATTAAAATTAATATATATGAGATTATTTATTAGTTGATAGGTTGGTATTATATTTTTTATAAAAAAATATTTTTTTACATAATAATTTCTTAGGGGTTTTATAATAAATTTGTATTTATTTAGTGTGTATTGTAATTTTTTTTCCTATAATACAAATTAAATATATTTAAGTATATTGCAATTCGTAATTTGTTAGGATTATATTAGTGTCACAAATATCATCAATAAAATAAAATTTATCAGATTTTATATTGATAAAATTACTTTGTCTAATAAAGACCATGCAACTTTGTATATTGATATGCAACTTCGTATATTGATATAAGTGGTGGATAGAAGGAAAAAAAATAGGTTGTTTCTTATTGGTAATGCACAAGGAAAAAAATTGTTTCGTTAGTAACGCATTAGCAATATTGGAATGGTAACGTATGAGCAGTTTAATAACAATGCATCAAGTGGTATGTATGGTTAAAGTATCTTATAAAATTATATTTATATTTGTAATAAGTATTATATTATTAACTAATATAAATATATAAAATAAATGTTTAGCGCGTGTGATTGTCAATAGATTTATAAATAAAAACAAAAGAAAACTAATAATTAAATTATATTATTATTTAATAAGTTAGATCTATATATTAAATAAGAATTTTAATTTTGGAGATTCATTGTCATTTTGATATAAAGATTTGTATAATGTCATGGGCCAATATCTTAGATTATCATTATCACATGCCAAAAAAACTATAACTCATTTCATATGACACTTATTCATATGAAATTTTTTTAATTAACCAATTTAATTTTAAAAAAAAGGCATAACTGCTTTGGAGATAAATATCAACCTTTAATTTGAAGCTTTTATGGCACATTTGTCCATAATATCTAAAGATTGAAGCTTTTTAGGCCATATTTACCCATAATCTAACAAAGATTGTTGGAATCAAGGATTTGAACTCTCCACTATCCAAGTGACCAAAGAGTTTCTGAGGGCGCTAACTCCAAATATGTAGTCAAAAACTCATTTTAAACAACAAAAATTGAAGATTTACCAAAAATTATTTCATGAGATAATGGCCAAAAACTTGTAAATTATAGTTAGAGAACACATTTGATTTGCATATACAACTGACTATTCTAAAAGATTTCATATATGCTAAATCTCTACCATCCACCTTATCATTACTGACAATTAAATTAAAATTTTGAAAACCAACATATGCAATTTTTTTGTTAAGTAATGTGGGTTTTGAGATGATTAACACACTAACCTCTTGTATCTTGAGTAACGCATTCTAGGGGCATCTAAGTTGTCAAAATCACGTGGGGACCACACCCATATTTATCATGGTTGAGATTTTGCCCATAAAATTTCCAACTAATAACCTTTTCCACCCTAAAATATCTTAACAAAACACCTTTTCATCTTGTGTTCTACACTACTGCTATTATTACTAGCATTTGCACCGGATGTTGCAAAAGAAACGTCGTAAGGCATAAAGTGGGGAAATCCATTATCAATGTAGTGTGTGCATTACGTCAATGACCTAAATATCAACATATCTATTCACTTTTTCTAATGTTGTAAACAACCAGAATTATAGAAATATTCTTAAATGTGTACCAATATTTATAGGCAAAAATATTTTTGTCTTTCGGATTTTCTAACACTTAGTCAAGCATTTTCATGTTATAAAACAAAGTCTAGAAGTCATAAAGCTTTGCCCTGAAAATCATGGAAATTCTGGCAATATTTTGATAAATTCTGGTAGGGATTTTTGTAAATCCAGGTTATAGCTGTCAAACTTTAAGATTTTGGGTACCCAGAGGTTTTTGATGGTGCTGAATCTATTTCCACCATCAGAAACATGATTTAAACACTACTTCTGCAATATTTGTTGTTTTTTTTTTGCCTGGATTCTGGCCACTTTTGACTGTTCGGGCAATTCCTCCGCCTCGGTAGACATGTCCATTTCTTTTTCCTTTGAAATGAGTAAATTATTAAATGTGAAATAAAATCATATACATAATTGGTAAACATAGAAAATAAAAACAACCAAATATTTTATGTAAAAGCAATAGGATATTAAGCATCATTGATATTAATTAAATTTAAGTTAAATCCACAAACCAACTCTGAACATCTCACCACAGAATAATGAATGAAAATCAAGAGAACTATATAACCATTGGTTATATTCTTTATTAAATAAGCGTGGAATCCTTTGTCATGTCATGAGGCACAATCAAGCACCTCAACCTCTTCCCCTTCTTCATCACTAAAAAGAGATTAAAGAGTGCACAGGTAATGGATTAAAATGTTGCAATCATCATTCACATAATAGTGAGCAAGCGTCAAGATTTACTCTATGCTTTGAAATAGAAGGCTTTCAACTTCATGATTAAATGAGACTAAGATCTACAGCAATATAAAATTGATTGCTTAACAAATGGAAAGGAGTGATAATCAATGGAATGTGCTTAACAAACAAAAAGGAGTGATAATCAATGGAATGTAGAAGATTATTGCTCGCTGCCTCATAAAAATTTGCAATGTTCACATGTTCGAAGTATTGTTGCAATTTTTGCTACTGAAAGACTGTTCTCTTTCTATGGATGGTGTAGTTACAATCTTTATGAAAATGAGGAAACAACCTACTCTTCCATGTAGCCTTCAACAATGGATATTTAATCCTGATATCTTCTGACAACCCTTTGTAATTCTAGGCCTTTTAGGTAATTAGGCCTGTGATGTTTCCCTTGTCTCTTGCATGGCTTGAAAGCAATATCCTCCATGTTTCTGGTAGGAGTTGGGGAATTATTTCTCCTTAAACCAACTTCAATATCTACTTTGGTACTGACTAGAATTTATTCTGGGATCAGGTCGGATTGGGGTTGGAGCTAATGGAACAATATTTATGGGATATGTTGCATTGGGATCAGGTTGGATCACGGTAGAAGTTAATGGAATTTCACCCTTGGGACATGTTGGTCTGGAATTGGGTCACATTGGGCTACAGTTCATAGAACTACACCCTTGGGACATGTTGATAGTATTGCGATTGAAGTAAATGGAACTGTTTTTATGGAATAATGTTGCTTTGGGATCGGGTTGGAGTTAATGGAGCCGCACCCTTGGGACATGTTAATCAGATTAGGTTTGGAGTTAATGGAACTGCATTCCTAGGGCATGTTGCTCTAGCATTGAGTTGGATTAGGCCTAGAGTTAATGGAACTGCACCTTGGGACATGTTGCTCTATTGCAAGGGCATCAGGTCGGATAGGGGCTAGGACATGTTGCTCTGTTGCAGGGGCATCAGGTCGGATTGGGGTCAAGACATGTTGCTCTATTGCAGTGGCATCAGGTTAGATTGGGGTCGGAGTTGAGGAAACTGCACTGCTGGGACATGTCACTCCAAGGACTCATAGTAGTAACAAACGAAGATATTCACGTATAGGAGCAGATTTATTCCTCTTGCATCTGAGTGAGGACTCAATCCAAGAACAAGGTATGGTCCGGGGTAAGCAGGGTAGAAGTTCATGCACATCAAATTCATGGGCTCTGATCCAAACACATTCTTGAAATAATTAGAATCCTCCAAATGCAGAACAGACTCAACACCTCTTGAGCAACCCTTTCTACCTAATTGCATACCTCTCACCTGTATCCCTGTGGTTAATCAATTAATAATAAGACCTAGGCCCATAAATACAATTTTATAGTACAATATAATCATGATAATGTTGGTTACCTAAAATGTGTGGGGACAGGTGGCCAAGATTCTTAATGTTGTTTGTCATGAATGCCAAATCCTACAAGTCAAGCATATATTTAAGTTTTTCTTCTGATGGAAGGCCGAAGAATTCTTTAGCTACAATATGATCTATTAAAGTAAGAGGCATTCTATGGTTCACCATCTGTGGAAAAAAAAATGAATGATCATCAATCTTCCTCAAATAAAAAGATTCCAAGATTGGGACGCACCCTACAGGGAGGGTTGGTTGAAGGACGGGCTTCATTCTGCCTCTCATGGTCTAGTGCGAATAGCATGGGGAAATTCGAGTGTGCAGGGCAGGATTTGATGGCTTTGACTCCAATTTCACTATGTAGGTGGACGACCTTCATCCCACCATCTTACCTATCCTAAAGTTGTTGCTTCTAGTACTGCAAGAATAAACATCCATTGTTGGGTAAAGAAGGATAGATCATTTTTTATTGCTTTGTGTTTCAAGGTAAAGAATGGAATAATTGTTTTGAAGCTTTGGAAGCGACTTGTTTAGTTTCTTAGATTCTTCAAGCTCTACTTCATATTCCCTATTGGCTACTCAGTTATTTACCTCTGGTGCAATGCTTCCTTCTCATCCCTGACCTCCTTATTTGATAGGATTTACTGAAATTGGCGCACTAGTAAGCAGTAATGGGATCTGGGTTAGAACAAACTTGGATTTGAATGTAAGCTGTAACTTTGATTTGAATTCAGGCCCAGAGCTTATGGAGGCAGATGCTCGAGAGGAGTGAAATGTTGTGCGACAGGTACCAACTTTTGGGAATCTTTTTTCTCTTAACCCCCACATGAGAGTCTTACGTCAATCAATACAACCATCGGGCTCTACCAAGAAGGAATGTGAAATAGCTTGGGATATGTAAAAATATGATCCGAGCCCAGAGCTCAAGAATTTAGATGCTAGAAATGATAGGATGCCTTTGAGGTAGGAAACTCTTTTTGGGAATCATTTTTCTCTGGAGGAGCACCGAGTTTTTTGGCCATCTGAGGCAGCAAAATCTTTGAAAATAAAGGAACCTCCATAGCCTATGATAAATTAGGATGGATAATCTCCTTGTCTAGATTATTTTTTGCACTTCCATCCTCTGGATTTGTAGAATTTCAAACATTTTTTTCAAATCCTTTTGATGAAGAGACTTGGATTTGTAATGTGTTTTGTATCTTCAACCTTCTTTGTTTATGCTTTTTGTAACAATAGACTTTAATCCTTAGTTCTATCCTCTACCAGTAACCTCCTTTGCACTAGTACAACCCACTCTTGCATTTCTTTGGATTCCATTGTTGTAACCAAATATTATCTTCTCTTCATAGAGGTAGCTTCTGCAATATCTTTCAGATAGAATCTTAGCTATTTGAGAATATATTGGGACAAAGAACTCACCTATTGTGGCTAGACTTTGATCAACTCTAGTTGAAGCATTCAACAGAGTCATTTATCCAAAGGTATGTTCCCAATTTTTGTATATCATGAACATTTGTTATTTTTTAATATTGAGAGAGATTGCCTAAAGTTTCAGTATTCCAGTGCCAGATATATAATATTAAGAGTTTCTGATATTATCAGGTTTCAAGCCATAATCATACTTTATGAATATCATATCATAGGTTAAAATAGGATAAATTGGGGCTTCTTCCATCCTTTTTTGCTGCTGCTTTGTGTTGATATTATTTGGCTCAATAGTTCAGGGTGAAAATTTAAGGAATGCAGCGCTTCCGAACCTAAATGAGTTTTTGAAAGGAGAAAGCAAACGACTTGAATCTTTTTCCGGAAGGAAATTTGGCTACAAACATAGATTCAACACAAAAAGTTGGTTACAACATTGGAATCTAGAGAAATGCAAGAGTGGGTTGTACTTTAACGCTCACATGTTGCAGAATACCAGCTCCTATGTAGAATGAATTTAAGTAAATTTTCACCAAGAAATCGCGCCACAAAATTAATCATTGTGGAGAATTCAATGAGGATCAAATAATTGAAGGGAGATTTGGCTCTGTTTCATTTCCCAGGTCCTAATGCAACTTCAAAACTAAATTGGAAAACGAGAGTAAAAATAGCTTTAGATGCAACACAGGGTAGATTTTTCATGTCCTCTTTTCTGTGATGTACTTTATAAAAATTTAAATGCTGGTAGATATCTACTATATGGTCCAAAAGGAAAACGACATATTTTTCATGTAATTTCTTATGTAGATTTCTACTTTTATCTCTTAAAGGGAATTAATGCATAACAATATCTCCACTTTTATTCAAAGGATTGGAATACATGCATGTAGATTGTACCCCAAATATTATTCACGGGGATGTGAAAACAACGAACATTCTTCTAGACAACAATGTAAAAGGAAACCTTGGTGACTTTGGTCTTTCAAAGGTATGGATTGATGAGGAGGATGGGGAGCCTTCTCATGTTAACACTATAGTGAAAGGAACTGCAGGATACCTTGATCCAGAGTATATTACACACATAAATTGTGAATAAAAATATGGCTTTAATAATGATTTGGAAAGTGTTGCATATTAAACGCCATTATAATCCATAAGAAAAATTGTGAATGGCAATATAGCTTTACTGTGACAAATCCAAATCTAACAAGAACGGATGTGAAGCAGCAAGCACCTGTCAAAGCTAATACATTTCCAAAATAAGTATGTCTACAGATATGCTTATAAATGTGATATTCACAATATGGAAACCTTATAGATATGCTTATAAATGTGATATTCACAATATGGAAACCTTATAAATGCAATATTCACAGTATGGAAACTTCAGGAAATTGGTGACCCAAATATTACTTTGTTTGGTCCTACATGTCGGAGCATCCATCTTGACCAAGAAAACCTTCAAATATGTATGCAGAAATTGAGACCTTGTTGCAGAAGATAAGGTTTTTTGAACAGGATTATGCTCCAGAAGTTGTAGCAGGGTTATCTTTTTGTTTGAGAATGTTGTCTCTATATTATTTTCTTCTTCCTCTCCACTATAATCTATAAGGATCTGGAAAATATATA
>APFE030328298.1:0-12827 GCA_000404065.3 Pinus taeda | reverse complement strand
GAGGTTACGCGATGTTGTGGGAAATTAGCATAGGGCTTTGTTCATCACAAAGTACTTGAACAAACAGAAATTTGTTCTTAGATCAAGCAATAAGTATATATATATGCTGAGCATGGAATGGAAATAAAAATAGATAAGGAATACTAGAAAGAAAATTTCCTAGCAAAAAGGGCCCATGGATGTTGATCTAATTCATTATGAATGATGTCATAGTGTTTCATGTTTTCCATTTGCAGGTATAACGTTTGGATCTAGTTCAACCCACAATACAAGTTTACAGAATTTATAAGGCAGAAACTCTGTCAGCAATATAATGATCTCAAGGGTTCATGTTGAGAAACATTCCTCATATTTTATGAGCTAACTATGGAAACTTCAGGAAATTGGTGACCCAAAGATTACTTTGTTTGGTCCTACATGCGAGAGCATCCATCTTGACCAAGAAAACCTTCAGATATGTATGCAGAAATTGAGACCTTGTTGTAGAAGATAAGGTTTTTTGAACAGGATTCTGCTCTAGAAGTTATAGCAGGGCTGTCTTTTTGTTTGAGAATGTTGTCTCTGGATTATTTTCTTCTTCTTCTCCACTATAATCTATAAGGATTTGAAAAAAATGAGAAAACAAACACCTTATGCGATGTTGTAGGAAATTAGCACAAGGCTATGTTCATCACAAAGTATATGAACAAACTGAAATTTGTTCTTAGATCATGCAAGAATTATATATATGTTGAGCATGGGATGGAAATAAAAATAGATAAGGAATACTGGAAAGAAAATTTCCTAGCAAAAAGGGCCCATGGATGTTGATCTAATTCATTATGAATGATGTCATAGTGTTTCATGTTTTCCATTTGCAGGTATAACGTTTGGATCTAGTTCAACCCACAATACAAGTTTATAGAATTTATAAGGCAAAAACTATGTCAGCAATACAATGATCTCAAGAGTTCATGTTGAGAAACATTCCTCATATTTTATGAAATAACTTTTCTAAAATGTCTTGTTGCATAAGCAAGAACCTGATAGATATAAAGAAAATATTAACAATATCAAAAGCTTAAGTAAAACTAGATATTATCTTCTCTTCATAGAGGTAGCTTCTGCAATATCTTTCAGATAGAATCTTAGCTATTTGAGAATATATTGGGACAAAGAACTCACCTATTATGGCTAGAAGACAATGTACCACCAGAAGTGGAAACATCCTACTCTGTTGGTTGATCCTCGGGGCTCTTCCACTTTCAATCATTTGTTCCTGTATTACATCATAATTGCAATAAAAAGGATCTTAGTCCACATTAATAAACTGAACAACTTTTCTGCAGCCAACACATGAATCTACAGGTCTAGGCATTTGCAGAATTTGTTGCATGGGACGTTGTAAAGTATACTGAATACCAGTACCTAGAGAAGAGATATTGCCATCAAGGTTAGGCAAAGGAATTTGCATAGAAGACCATTTACCACCAGAAGTGGAAACATCCTGCTCTACTGGTTGATCCTTGTGGCTCTTCCTCTTTGGGTCACTTGTTCCTGAATTACATCAAAATTGCAACAAAATAGAACTTAATCTGCATTAATAAATTGAACTTTTATGGATTCAACACATGAATCTACACGTCTATGCACTTGCAGAATTTGTTGTACGGAAGAGTGTAAAGTATATTGAGCACTAGTACCTCGAGAAGCGATATTTCCATCAAGGTTGGGCAGATGAATTTGTAAAGAAGACAATTTACCACCAGAAGTGGAAACATCCTGCCCTGTTGGTTGATCCTGAGGGCTTATCCTCTTTTGGTCATTTATTCGTGTGTTACATCAAATTTACAATAAAAAAGAACTTAGTCCACCTTACTAAACTGAAACTTTTTGAAACAAACACATGAATCTACTTGTCTAGGCACTTGCAGAAATTCTTGCATGGGAGACTGTAAAGCAGACTGAACACCAGTATCTGGAGAAGCGATATTTCCATCAAAATTGGGCACATGAATCCGTATAGAAGAGAATTTACCATCAGAAGTGGAAACATCTTGCTCTGTTGGTTGATCCTCGGGGTTGTTCCTCTTTCGGTCATTTGTTCCTGAATTCCATCAAAAATGCAACAAAAGAACTTAGTCCACATTAATAAACTGAAGTTTTCTGGAGCCAACACGTGAATCTACCCGTCTAGGCACTTGCAAGAAATGTTGCATGGGAGACTGTAATGTAAACTGAACACTGAGTACCTAGAGAAGTGATATTTCTATCAAGTTTAGACAAATTAATTTGCTCAGAAGACAGTTTACCAACACAAATGGAAACATCTCGCTCTGTTCGTTGATCCCCGGGGTTCTTCGTCTTTAGGTTATTTATTCCTGTATAATAACAAAATTGCAATAAAAAGGAACTTAGCCCACATTACTAAACTGAACTTTTCACCTAGGATAAATGGATTAAACAGCTTAAATTTAGGAAACGGGTTTTGGTTTAATTATAAAGATGATCCATGATTTAGATCCACCTAAAATAGGTTGGAAATTTCGCAGACGAAAATTCATAGGCGTCTTCAACAACACCCAACACGAATCTGAAGAAAAATTTCGACAACAACAATGGATTTCTCAACGGCTTTTCTTCGTCTGGGGTGGATTCGCCCTCGACTCCTGCAAATTCAATCACAAAAACCATTTGGACGCAGCAGTTGTCGTAGTCGTCGTCAGGCGATTCATCTCTGAACAACTGTTTTTGCAGTTGTTTCAAATATCTTGAACAGTTCCAACCACTCAACTACCTTCCTTGATCGAACGATTAACAATCCTCTAATCGTCTAACACATAATCTAACGGCACACAAAGATGACAAGTAGATTTTAGAGAAGTTTATTTCAGAGAGAAACGCCTTATGGCGTAATTATTATTATTAATATAATTAATTTTATTTATTAATTTTATTATTAATTGATTATTATCATTAATTAATTAATATTTCTTAACGAAAATATTATAAATATCGATAAAATTAATGATTAATATATCTCTCATTTATATATTAAAATTCCATTCATTTCGCAACTTTTAATATAAAACCAAAACCAAGTCTGTATAGATATGATTATGAAATTTTAATTCAAATCAAAATATAAACCATATTTATTTAATTTTAACCAATTTATATATCACAAAATAAATATGATAAATTCTTCATCTTCAAAACCGTTTAATGTAACTGTGTAAACACATAGTAAAAATACACGCATTTTCAATGGAATAAAAGATATGATATTCCGTAGATGTCTGAAGTATATATAATTTGAAAACAGGTAAATACGTTTTAAATTTTTAACCAATTTCAGGATCATAAGCATAAAATAATATAATAATAATAAGCCAAAGAATAAATTAAATTATATGAAAGTTTTCAAAATATAATAATTAAAATGAATTTTTTTTGCTGCGCGGCCCGACCCTTCGCTCTCAAGCTAGGGTTCATCTTCTGCTGCGCCGCCCAGGCTATTGCGCCTCTGCGCACAGCCCTGCCCCTCCCTCTGCAGTCAGATGGAGGCTCCTGAGAGCTCTGCCCCCCTGCGGATCCGCCCCCCGAAGTCACAACGTTCAGAAACTTGATTGCGAATGGGACAAATAGGACTCCTTCCGTGACACAACAGAAATTCATCAAAAGACTGGATTCGATTCCCTCTGTTGCCCTACCAGAGGAGGACACCTGTAAAGCGGCTCTGAACTTGGTAGAAAAAGGCCTCATAGGCTAGTTTACAGGCCTGTGGCCCTCTCCCAAATCCATGGAGGACTGGACCCAAAGAAACTGGACACCTCTGATAAAAAACGGAGTGAAGAGCTATTTTGTGGGCAAAGGGTACTTCGTCTTTGTATTTGAAAACACGGAAGACAGAAGCTTAATATTCAGAAATGGCCCCTAATTCATGGGGCCGCAGGGACTGTATTTAAATCAATGGAATCCAGATTTTGATCCCTCTCAAGACGTCCCATCTGCTGTGCCAGTGTGGGTAAGACTCCCTCATCTGCCCCTTCATTACTGGAATCAAAAATCGTTTCAGACTATTGGGAACGCATTAGGCAAATATATAGACCAGGCTGTAAGAAGAGACCAATATTCTTGTGCGCGTATCTGTGTCGAAGTGGACCTTGAAGAAGGATTACCTGAAGCGATCAAGCTCACGGTGGCAGGATGGATGCACATCCAAGAGCTCGATTATGAGCAGCTCCCCTTTAAATGCAGACACTGTCACGGCTACGGTCACTTTGCCAAGCATTGTAAGAAGAAAGCAGAGGCCCAGGCAAAAAAACAGAATGGAGATCAATAGACCCTAGTCCAGAGAGCAGCCCAAGCAAAGAAAGACGCAGGAAAAAGCGCAGCAACAGGAGACAGGAACAACGCCACCCCAACTCAGGAAACAGGAGAAAATGCAAAAGGAACTGAGGAGGCGCAACCCGATCCACCGATCAAAGACCAGGAAAAAGAGAACCTTGAGGAAACCCCCCTTGAAAGCAAAGAGGGAGGGAGCGACATCCACATCGAAGCCACCCAAGGCAGCCCCTCAAGTCCCACTTATGCAGAAATCATAAAGAAAAAGCCAGTTGAAAGCTCTGAGTCCTCAGAGGAAGAACTCTTTGAGAGACCACTAAAAAGACCCGGAAGGAAATCCCGCAAGGAAAAAAGAGAAGAAGAAGCAGAAAGGCTCAAAACCCAAGGGAGCCAATCCACGATAGAAATGACAATCGGAAGAAGTAACAGGCCCAGGTCATCCAAGGGCGGCTCCACCCCAATCATAGGTAAGTAATGAAGCTAGTCTCTTGGAATTGCAGAGGACTAGGGAACCCCGCAAAAATAGAAGCAGTCAAGGACCTCTTAAAATCGGAACCTACTGACATCCTCATGCTCCAAGAGACTAAGATAGCAGGACAAGCCATGCTAGAAACCAGCAAATCAAAATGGAAGAAAAGTTCAGGCATAGCTGTCAGCGCTCGGGGCTCCTCGGGAGGCCTGGCAACTCTCTGGAATGAAGAACAATTTCAACTGATCAACACCCACGAGACCCTGCATTGGATATACACATAAATAACCCACATTTCAAGTAAGTTATCTATCTCTCTAGTCAATTTATATGTACCTGTCAATTATACAGAAAAAAGAGACTGCTGGAAATCCCTGGCAGATTTTCTCGAGCAGGAAACCCCTAACAACATCATTCTCGCTGGAGATCTCAACATTGTTTTGAAAGCCAAAGAAAAAAGAGGAGGTTCCAACTCCAAGGACCCTATGGTGGGCGTAGTGGAGGAGCTTGCGCAGCGCTGGGATCTCCAAGATTTTAAACCAATCCAAGGCTTATTCACCTGGTCAAATAACAGAACTGGAACAGATCATATCTCCGCTCGGCTTGACCGTTTTCTTGTGCAAACCCTCCTCATGAACAAGAAAATCATAACAACAAAAATTCTGCCCAAGTTGTCCTCGGATCACAAGCCAATACAGCTCTGCTTAGAAGACGAAGAGGATTTGGGCCCCATCCCATTTCGGTTTTCTCCTCAATGGATCGAAAGAGAAGGCTTTATGGACACGGTGAAAGCAACTTGGAACATCTCCACATCAGGTTCCCCAAGCTTCATTTGGGAGCAAAAACTGAAAATCACCAAAAAAGCACTGAAGGAGTGGATCAAGAAACCAACTCCCAACCCCACCTCTCTTAGAGTTGCAGCAGTCCAGACTTTGCATTCCCTACAAAACGACATGGAAAGCAAAAATATTAATGAAGATCTCTTGGACAAGGAAATAAAAGCGCAGAGAGAAGCCTACCAATCTTTCAGAAAGGAGGAAGAATACTGGAGATTAAAGTCTAGGAGCCTGTGGCTAAAAGGAGGGGATCGCAATACCTCTTTCTTCCATCGGCAGTACAGGGCTAGATTGTCAAGGAATCATATAGCAGAAATAAAGACTATGACGGGCCAAATCTGCAAGGGTAATCAACAAGTCAAAGAAGCAGCAGAATTACACTTTCAGAATCTCTACAGCTCGGATGTTCAATGTGAAGAGACGGATGAAATAGAATTCCTCAATCACATCCCCTCCTTAATCTCTCCGGAGGACAACTCAGATCTATGCAAACTTGTTACAAAGGAAGAAATAGTCAAAATCATCTGGTCTATGGACTCCGACAAGGCCCCCGGGCCGGACGGATTCACCATTCACTTCTATAAAGTTTGCTGGGACATCATAAAAAATGATCTGCAAAAGATGATAAGGGGATTCATGACAAAAGCTAAAGTAGGTGGCAGCACTAACTCAACCTACTTAGCTCTGATTCCCAAAGACTCTAATCCGGAAACTTTTGCCAGATTCAGGCCAATTTCGTTATGCAATGCTTCCTATAAGATCTTGGCAAAGTTGTTGGCCAACAGAATGAAGCCCTTGCTTCCTAGAATTATCTCTAAATCTCAAGGAGGCTTCGTGGAAGGTAGACACATCCTGGACAACGTTATACAAGTGCAGGAAACCATACACTCAAGCAAGCAGAGAAAAGAGAAAGGTATGCTCATAAAGTTAGATATGGCGAACGCATTCGATAGAGTCAATAAAACATTTCTCAGTAAAGTCTTGCTCTCCTTTGGCTTCTCCACTCAGTTTGTCAACCTTCTAAAAGCCTGCATGAATAACCCATGGATAGCTCCTCTCATAAACGACAGATCTGCTAACTTCTTTAAAGCCAAGAGAGGCATCAGGCAAGGATGCCCGCTCTCTCCCTATCTTTACATCATTTTGGCTGAGGCTTTAAGTCGAAAACTTGAAGCTGAAAGACTGTCAGGATCCATCCCGGGCCTCAAACCCTCCAATAGAGTAAGCCCTCTGAACCACGCATTATTCGCAGATGACTCGATTCTTCTGGGGGGCGCATCAACCAGAATAGCAAAGGCCTTCGACACGGTCATTAGGAACTGTTGCAAAGTCTCAGGAGCATTGGTAAATGAAAGCAAAAGCGAAGTTTACAGCTGGAATACAGATCAACAGGAGCTCAATAATATAGCTAATACCCTCGGATTCAAAGGGCATTCACAATGGGAGAGAATCAGATATCTCGGGCTCCCCATAATCTCAGGACTGAATAAGAGATCGCTTTGGAGCGACATAATCTGCAAATTCAAATCCAAGATTTCGAAATGGGGAGGATACTAGTTGACAAAAGCAGGTAAGGTCATTTTAATTAAATCTCAGCTCTCTTCTTTAAGAATTTACCAAGCAGCCTTTCTGCTCGCTCCCAGGAATGTCATGGATAAAATCTCCTCTCTCCTTAGAAATTTTCTTTGGCAAGGAGGTAGGGGCAATGACAAGAAACAACATCTTGTAAACTGGGAAACAGTCAAGAAACCCATCGAAGAAGGAGGTTTGCAAATCCGAGATCCATCCCTGGTCAATCTCGCCTTAGGCAGCAAAATTCTGTGGAAAATGATCAAAGAGCCAAGTCTTCCTGTAAGTGTTATTCTGCGCTCAAAATATACAAACAAAACTGATTTGAGAAACCTCCATCTGGCTTACACAGCTGACAGTACGCTTTTGTGGAAGCTCTGTTACAAAAGTAGCAAAATCTTCATACGAAAAATCTACAAAATTCCAGGGAATGGCAAGGAAACTCGCCTCTGGCAGGACCGGATAATGGGGCGAAATCCTCTAAGCGAAAATGAGGAAATCGCTGGCTTAAGGGACTGGTTAATCACAGCTGGGAAGTTAAGTTTATTTGACATATCCGCTTGGGATCAGAGAGACGATTGGGCAGGTTGGGCAATCCCCGCTCCTCCAGCTCACCTGCAACAGCAATTGAACTTATTTCTGGACTTGATCGACGATGCCGCCCCGATAAATCGATCAATGCAAGACCGGTGGGGCTGGGGCCAATCTGGAGAATACACAGCAGCAGAAGGCTATAAAGCGCTCCAGTCTTGGGGAAACAACAAGCACAGTCCTGCGTTCTGGAAAAAGGTTTGGGATCCCACAGCTCTCCCAAAAGTCAACTTCTTTTTCTGGACACTGATTCAAAATAAGATTTTAACAGGAGATAATCTAGCAAAAAGAAACTACGCTGGCCCTCACTGGTGCGCACTTTGCAGAAGCAACGCCGAGACAGCTCAACACCTCTTCATCGACTACCAGTTCGCTAAGGAAGTATGGGATTTTGCGCTCCAAGACTTACTTATAAGCTCTCCAGCTCAGATATCAGTCCCAGATCTCTTCACAGAATGGAGCCAGCGCTACTCTCATCATATCCCCCAAAAATCGATTTGGCATAAAATCTGGAACGCTTTGCCCAAATTTGTCTGTTGGCAGATCTGGTTGGCCCGTAACCAGAAGATCTTTAAAGATTTTCATCTCACTCCCTTGCAAGTAGCAGCTAAGGCCAGATCCCTTCTTATAGAAGCGGTGCAGCAACAGAACTACAAAGAGGATGCATCACTTCAGCAGACTGAGAAGCGGTGGCTTGGAAAGCTTGAATTGCAAAACAAAAAAATCCTCTCTTCTCCTAAATTAGAGCCCCCAAGCTAGAAGAAGAGAGACACAGATGAAACATTCCAGATCTGGTGGCGAGCTCAAAGCTCATACACAATCTTCTTTGATGGGGCTTCTAAAGGAAACCCCGGCCCCTCGGGCGCTGGTGGGATCATCTACTCCTCTGAAGGGCTCTCCCGAGATTCTTTCTTCTGGGGTCTTGGATTGAAGACTAACAATCAAGCAAAGCTGCTCAGCCTTCTTAAAGCTTGTCAAATAGCCAGAGAAAAAGGCATCAGAGATATTCAGATTTTTGGAGATTCGGAGATCCTCATAAAGAAGCTGATCGCTGGAGAGCTTTTCAGAAATGCAAGTCTCAATAGAACACTGGAAAGATTGAAAAGAGTGCTCTCATTCTTTGCATCTTACAAATTCTACCATATACTCAGAACCTCAAACAGCGAAGCGGACTTGATGGCAAACAAAGGGAGCGCTCTGGACAGAGGGAGGTTGTTCATCAATGAGGACAGATTTGAAGAAACTCCTTACTAAATGATTAGATAGTTCAGCTGATTTAGAAGTGCAATCATGATGTAACCAGGGCTGCTTCAGCAAAGCCCCACTCTTTTTTCTCTAAAATTAATAAAAACATATCCATTAAAGTTAAAATATATATAATATATATATTAATATATAATTAAATCTAGTGACTAGGCTTGTAGAGTTTCAATAAATAATAATATATATATATATACGGGTGTCTAGGCTCGTAGAAATTCCACTATTGTTTAATTAAATTTTTTTAGCCTACATTATTTATCTTTGCTTTACGATTAAAATAATTTAATGGTATGTGATAAGAAGATAAGAATGATTTATATTGAAATTAGAATAAAAATAATTAATAATTAATTATTTAATATTATATTTGTAAAGTTTTATAATTAATTTTATTACCAATGTTTAAGAGTATATTTTATTTTATTTTTTATAATAAATAAATATTTTAATTATATGGCATGAAAAGAAATTATAACTAATAATGAATTTTACTAAGTTAGTAGGATATTATTTAATTAGATGAACAAAGTATATATTTGGGTGGCACTAAGGTTAGACTTTTATAAAGATCTAAAACGTTTAGCTACTACAAAGTTATTGCAGTAGGATCTCACTCAATAACCACACCAGTTAATCGTTGGCATGACTATTTTTGTGGACACCATTGAATGGGTCTACTAGGAGGGGAGAAATCCCCTCTTACAATGCTACAATAGCACAGGAGAATCAGGAAAATATTAATGGGGAAGGTACGAGCAAAGGAAAAGGAAATGGGTAGGAGAGACTAGCTCTAGGGGCATAATGACAATCTCAGCTTAAATGAAGATGCCTTCCAAAAGCTCCAACAAACTCAAAATATGTGATCCTGAATAATAAGCTTGATGGTTAACATAATAGATGAAGGACCATGCCCTAATTTGTAAATTCATTTGGGAGTGGCCAATGGAAAGAGAACTCGTGAAATGGATCCAACTTAAGTAGCAACCGAAGGGCCATATAGAGCTCAAATTGGGAGCAAAGGGTTTCTTCACTGTGATCTTCTCAACTATGAAAGACAAGACCCACATCTTTGATAATGGCCCTTACTTCTTCAACAATCAAGGATTGTTCATGAAACATTTGGAAGAGTGTTATAATCAAGAGCAGGAAAAATTCCTAGCGACCCTTCTCTGGGTATGATTGCTTTCCCTACCAACTTATTTCTAGGATCAAGAGATTCCGGAGGGCATAGACAATTCCATAAGAACTTTCATTAAAATAGAAAACACTACTAAGAGAGGTTTTTATACCTCATTTTCCAGGATATGTGTGTACATGAACAAAACACAAACTCTACCAAAGTCGATAAAGTTGGAGTACCACAGAGAGATATGGAGGTAGTCATTGATTAGGTGTATATTTTGTTTAGTGTCAGAGATGCCATGAATATGGGAATCTCTTCAAAGATTGCTCGCTCAACAAGCCTGAAATCCAGACACCAATGACAAAGGAAGATGCAGAGGGACTCCAGAAGGTAGTAAATAAAAATAATTAAGCTAAAGGGAAACGAGCTCATACATGATGCTACAACAATGCCTATTAGTCATGCAAAAGGGGCTAGCCATATGGGGAATTGGAAGAATACTCTAGAAGGGTCAATTTGGTAACTCTAGTTGAGAGTTGAAGGAGTCAAACTTGATCCCTAGTTAGCTATTAGGCTATGTTATAACATGATCACCAAGAGGAAAAGGAGTTCCATCCATTTTGATTTTATCCTTTTCCACAATAAAGTAAAACATTTGGGAGTTGGAGGGAGAGAGCATAAAAGAGGAAGCTAGTGTTCCTTAGTACCCTATTAAGCCAAAGATTGAAGGTGACTCCATGGAGAGTGCCTTCTCTTTTGTACTTTCCTTATTTACATTCCAAAAGGCAAAAGAGAGTAGAGCAACCCCACCTTCCAGCTGGGTTTTCTGCCATAAAGGTTTCCTAAATCATGTCTTGTGTTCATTATGGTGGTGTGTGATTATATTTTATTGTTCTTTATTTTTTACATTTCTACCTATTACACGAATAAGAAAAAAAACAATAATTAATAAATATGGAATCTAAAGAAATTATCCCTAATAGTGTATATTTCAAATTATTTTTATCAAATCTATTGTGACAAACTATCGAGTGGAATATCTATGACAATTTATGAATCATATTGGTAACGTAACAAGTTTCTGCAGTGAATCTCATGTGAAGTTGTAGGGTATCCAAGAAGAAAATTAAACAAAAAATTGTAGAACCCTAGTCATGCCCAAGGAATCTATTTACAATTACCATAATCTACAAGAGGAGATTCCTGAGGTTGGAAGCATAGGTCGTGAATATCAACTGCAATATGAACCTCCTTAAGGTGACTTTGGAAAATAAGTTTGGGATCAGACAATATGGAGGTTCCAACTCAAAGGTCGAATCAAAGGGGAAATTAGAGGAACATCAAAACCTAGAAAAGAAGTCAAGGAAATAACTTGAAAAATACTAACCAAGCTAGAGTGTCAATAACCATTCACAATACTTGTTCAATATCGAAGTGAATGTTGACACCATGTTGTATCAAGGTGATATTAATGCTATAAAATTGAATCACTAGTTGCAACAACTAGAAGTATATTTTAGCATTCACCACATGGATGAGGAGTATAAAATATCATTTGCTAGGTTGAATTTAAAGGGCCATGCCCCTAACCTAGTGGGAAATCCATATGGAGACACTTAGGTTGGAGGGTAATCCCCCAATAACTAAGTGGTAGGACTTTAAAACTCTCAATATAGTCTAAATTCTACCCTATCAGGTATTCATAGGACCAATGGATTTGATGGAACCACTTCAAGTACAGGCAAGGAAAGAGTGTACAAGAGTACACTATCGAATTCTGGAATATGGCCATCATGCTAGATATCTCTCCCAAGAGCCCAAAGGTACTCTTTACATATTTGGGGGTTCTATACAACCATATGTGAAAGTAGGTAATGTTTTTCAAACCAAGGATAATGGATGAGGCTTTTGTATATACAAAGGGTAGTCATAATTCCCAAGATCATAGTTTTGTAGGTTGTGGTCACAGTTCCTAATTCATAGTTCCTAAGTTCACAATGCCTGAGGTCATAGTTCTTGACTTTCTAAGGTCATAATTCTTAATTTCAAGGTCATAGTTATTGAGGTCAAATTTCAGTTCCTGAGGACATTTCTAAGTTCTCAAGGTCACATTTCCTTATGTCATATTTCATGTGGACATAGTTTCAAAGGCTAAGGTCATAGTCCTTGATGTTATAGTTCTTAAGGACAATTCACATTGCAAGGTCACAGTTCCTACGGTCATAGTTCTTTATTTTTTGAGGTCACAATTCTCAAGGCCATGGTCATAGTTCCTGACGTTACAATTCCTGAGGTTATAGTTCTTAGGGTCATAGTTCTTGAGGTTGCAGTTCCTAAGGCCAAAATTATGGAGGTTGAGGTCATAGTTCCCAAGGATGAGCTCATAATTCTTCATGTCATAGTTCTCAAGGATGAACTCATAATTCTTGATGTCATAGTTCTTGAGGTCACAATTCTTCATATCAAAGTTTAGTTCCTAATTTCTTGAGGTAAAAGTTCTTCGGTCACAAGTTTTGAATTCTTGAAATCATAGTTTTGAATTCATGAGGTCACAGTTCTTGAGAACATAGTTTTAGAGATTAAGATGAAAATTCTTAAAGTTACAATTAATTATAAAACCATGAATTGTGATAAATTTTATTATATAAAA
>APFE030328294.1:107286-150017 GCA_000404065.3 Pinus taeda | reverse complement strand
GGACACTTTGGTATTGACAAGACCTTGGAGCAACTTAGTCACTTTTATTTTTGGCCAAGAATGCGATGGGACGTACAATGTTTTGTGGCTAAGTGTAAGGTGTATCAACTAGCAAAGGGACATAGCCAGAACACAGGATTATATACACCATTGCCTATTCCAGGCAGACCTTGGGATTCAGTGAGTTTAGATTTTGTGTTGGGACTGCCAAAAACACAGAAAGGATATGATTCAATAATGGTAGTGGTAGATTGTTTCTAAAAAATGGCACATTTTGTACCTTGTCGGAAAACTAGTGATGCCACTTACGTGGCCCACTTGTCTTTTAATGATTTTGTCAGATTACACGGGTTACCAACAACCATCCTATCAGACAGAGACGTGAACTTCACAGGACATTTTTGGCGTACCTTGTGGAAAAAGATGAACACTTAATTAAGCTACAGTTCTGCTTATCACCCGCAAACCGACGGGAAAACAGAAGTTGTGAACAGAAGTCTAGGAAATCTGTTACGCAGCTTAGTCGGAGAGAATTCTAGAATGTGGGACCGAGTGCTAGCGCAAGCAGAGTTTGCTTACAACGATTCGTCAAATCGTAGCACGGGTCTCAGTCCCTTCCAGATTCTTTATGGAATGCACCCTCGTGGAGTGCATGAGCTTCAGGATCTTGGTTTATAGGAATGGCGGAGTGCGGGTGGAGAAGATTTTGCAAATGCAATGAGGGATTTACACGAACAGGTGAAGGCAAAATTACAGGACAGCAGCTCGAAGTATAAGGAACATGCAAATTTGAGGAGAAGAGAAGTTCATTTTGAGGTAGGGGATGAAGTTCTGGTACACTTGCGTAAGGAGCGGTTCCCTAAAGGTACGTACAATAAACTGAAGTATAAGAAGATAGGGCCTTGTAAGATCTTGCGAAATTTTTCAGCGAATGCCTACGAAATACAACTACCACCTGGAGTAGGCATATCACCTATCTTCAATGTGGCAGATTTGTTTCCGTATACAGGCGATCTTTTGGAAGAAAAGAAGGATGAACCTAGAAAATCCACGCGGAACACCCTGGAAGACAGAGAAAGTTGGAAAAGACAAATGCCTTATGTCCAAACTCCTGAGATCGAAGGCATCCTCGAAACTCAGGTAGTTAGGCGTACTCGGCGGAAAAATTATTTTCAGTAGCTGGAAGAACCGTCCGATTGAGGACAGCTCATGGCTTGACGCCAGGTAGATTGAATGAACAGGGACATCGGTAGAGGAGCTCATGAACCAGAGTCATGATCTTTTCTCACCTCGGGAGCCTGATTCAGGAGCATCCAGCTCACTGTGACGAGACAGAAAGGACTCCAACCAGGTTCACAAGCGAGAGTCTATTGAATTGTCAAATTCTATGGAGGATAATTTTTATTTTATTTTATTTTACAAATCAGCAAAATCTAGGTGTCTTTTTATTTTTCAGTTTAAGGATTACTGTAGTTCGGTTTTTAATTAAAAGGTAGTTTAAAGTAATTAGAAAAATAACCATCAACTGTTCCTACAAGTCTTGGAATGCCAGATAACTATAGTGATGGAAAGAAATAGAAGTTATGTAACTATTTTTTGTAACAGTTAAACCAACTACTAGCATCAATTGCAAACAGAGGGCTATAAAGCCAAAAGACATGTAACAGAGAAGGGTTCAGTTCAGAAAGAGAAGAAGTTGAGTAAATTCATTAATAGAAACTATCAAGCATTCAAAACCAGAGAAGTATTGTCCTTCGAAATTGCCTACATAATTATTTGCTGATCTTTCATTCATATTTTCATCACTTAACATACCATTGTATCATTATAAATTAGCATACTGTCATGGCTACTGTACAAGCATAAGTTACAGTTAAATTTCAGACAAGCAGAGAGAATCTTAAACAAATTCCAAGTCATAAGACAACCAGTCACGCTTACGTACAAGCGCACAGCAACATAACTAAGGATAAGCAAATACGTTCAACGCACAGCAACGCAAACGAAAGACAAGCAAATAAGTTCGAATGCCCAACAGCGTAATCGAAAGACGAGCGAAGGTACCACAGGTAACAATTACCATAAATCTTTTTCATCAAAACAAATTTCATTTACATTGTCCAGAATAGCAATTTATAGCTAGAGTTGGTAGGGCCGAGTTCCCTTACATATACAGAGACCAGCATAGTCACGGCGAATGTAAATACAACCAAAAATTACAACAACCCAGGTCAAACACAAAACCCTGAGTTAGGGTTTGTAACAGACTAGCAAAAGGGTCACGCTAGAGCCATATTTTTATACATAAAATCGAACCAGAACGACAATGGCAGACAAAGAACCATACAATGACCATACACTAGAATAGCGGACAGGCCATCCTCCAAGAAGAGACCATCATTCACAAAACAGAACAAGTTTCAGGCCTACCCAGAATATACACAACCAAATATCATCGAGTGCAGGGGAATACGCTATCCAGGTCGCCTGTGAGGACCTGCAAGAACCAAGAGTAAATTAGTGCGAGCTACAGAGAAAGTACAGAGGGACGAAACCCTATAGAAGCAACATAAAAACTGATAACAAAGAAAACCCTTACCTGGAGGACGCGAGGAGAAGCCATACTTGGAACAGAGGGCGCCACCGAGCGACTGAAGAGAAAAGGAGCAATTTGGGGTTAGACCCAGAACGAGGAGCAGATGAAATTGAAGCATGGAACAATAATTTTACCTGTGTCAAAACTGAAGGTGCATCCCGAATAACCCTGTGCTTGTAGCCACAGTCAAGGCAACGTCATAAGAAGGCGAACAAACCCAGAAAATTACCAGCAGTCGAACTTGGAATGATAAACCAAAGAACCAGTAGCATACACAGAGACCGAATAATGAAAGTCACATGACAGAGAACAGGAAGATTGAATTCGAGCCACAGTCGACTTACGACCAACCTCAGTCACAGTGATAACCATAAGAAAACCAAACAACCAGTATTCTACCGAAGACATAGCCAATAGAGTAACAGTGCGACTTACCGAAAATTGAGCACAAAACCAGGCAAGAAGCCTCCATAGCCAAACAACATTGTTTTCGAACATGCAGACATGATAACCAAACACGCAGCGAAGGTCTCAACCAACAACCAAAATCAGTCCAAGCACAGTAAATTACCCACGAAGTTCATTACAGAGCCGAAGAAACCATAGCACAGCGTACCCATCATTTTCCCTACTCAGAGCTCACAAACCCTCAGAGAAAACAGAACAATAATCAAAGAAGAGTCGAGAAGACGCGTTAACGTTAGGGTTGAATAGTTTACCGAGGCAGGGTACTGCCACATTAACAACTGCATTCAATATCCAGCTACCACCAACCTACAGAACCGTGGGAAAACAACATCCTACTGCCACGTCAACAATCCAGACATAACATAAAGCGCAAAAGCAACGCCAAGTGGGCTGGGTCCCATCATACAAACTATCAGCACTTACAGATTACAAAATGCCAGCCTCTGGATCTCTCAGATGAGGGATCCATTTATAGATGTGTGCAAGGGTGTGAGTCATCTATGGGTTTTTGATTAGTGTCATTCCACTTGTTGCATTTGGTTCCACTTGGAGATTTCTTGGATCTCTTACTCATCCCTGGGTGAATTCACAAAGGCAACTGTCATTGGAGAAGTTTCTAAAAGATTCCATAAGCATCCACTTAGCAAACTATCTTGGACATTTGTCCATCCTCACTCATCACACCCTACAGAAGGCCTCATCAGTATGAATCACACCTGGCTAGTGTAGAAGTCAGTATGCATCGCATCCAGACAATGGAGCAGTTAGTATGGTCCAATTTAGGCCAATTTTGGATGGTTTTTCAGGTGGAACTTTTGGGGAATGATGCAATCAGTTGACCATGTTCTTTTAGGGTATGAAACAACACTTTTAGGGGTTGAAGAGCCCTATTTTATTGACATATAAGATTGGGGTTGAAGTGCCCAAATATGTCTATAATAGTTTCCCCCTAAAGAATGACATCGTAAATCTTTGATGTTGGGTGAAATACTTTATCATGAGGATCTAAGGTTTCGAACCGGAAGGTGACCTATATAAGATACAATACAATACATCATCATAATATAATTTTCATGATCCAACTGAGGCAGGCATTCCCATGCTCAACTTTATAAATTCATGTCATGCACATAGAAAAGATAGTCATCTGCATATGCAGACTGGTGATTCTTCAAATGTAGAGTCATTATCCTTGGTTTGGATGACAATCTGTGCAGCTTCTTTGTACATTTGATGTCTTTATTTCCCTGAATATATCATAGCCTGGATGGATGAAACTAGATCTGGGGTCTTCAAACTCATTCAATCTTCGCCCAATGTACAAGTCAATCCATGTGAAGATATGTTTTGAAGTCGAACATGGAAAGACATTGCCTGATTACCATCCAATAATGTGAGTTGTTAAAAGGCGCGAGAGGAATCACCAATAATGATAATGACCCTTAAGGTACTACAGTACAATTCACGTGGTGTGCATATATGATCTGATATCAAACACCACAAAAAATCTTTCAGTCGAAACCCATTGATGTTAGCCTGTCGCCGGAAGTGAGAAACTTGCCATTAAGGTATGCAAGCTTCAAAGTACTGAAAGGGGTGTTTCTTAGTCAACTTCTTAGATAATGAGCTGTTGTCGACAAGAAGTAATCCGCCATAAGAGGGCCTTAATGTATCCCACATCTATGAAATGAAATGAAGAAAATGATTTTCTAGAAGTGAAAATGATTTGACGACACAAGGTTCAGGAATGGCGCTCATGAAAAATGGAGGGTGAAGGTATTGCAATGGATGAGGCATTAACTAGATTGTGGTTTCTCGACTGAATGACTTCTCTTGAACATATCGATGACACTGAGATGGATTGGTAACATTAACCTCAATAGATGGATGGTGTGGAATACCAATGGTGAAATGACTGGTGAACGAAATAACCCAACCCGACTCAATCAAGGTGATGAAGTGAAAGTGTCATGTTCAAGAGCGACCCGCTACCATAAAATTCTTCAAGTTTTCTTCCCTTTTTCCCTAGTCATTGCTGACAGGTACCTCTTTATTTTTGTCAGGTTGAGGAGGATAACATATGCTTGTTCTATAACTTGCCCTTCGAGCAAACCTGTCGCTATGTTTTAATGAGTCTAGCGACAGTGAAACTTGTTCTTGTCTAGGTGGACAAGCTTGTCGCTATTGTTTTAACGATTTTAACCACAAGGATAACTTGGTACATTTCATGTTTAGAGAGATTGAAAAGGGATGAAAAGGAAACTTCAGAATTTCTTTTTCGTAGCATAATCCCTTAAGTCCGAAAAAGGATAAAATAATACACAAGGGATGTCTTTTCGATCACTTTAATGAGCCGAAAATACAAGCACTCAAACTTTTTTCGTGAGATAATCCCTCGGGTCCAAAAAAGATTAAAATACATAGGAGGGATGTCACTTCCAATCACTTTAACGAGTTGGAAAGGCAAATTTCTTGATAATCTTTTCATATTTAATGAGTCTGAAAAGAGTTTAAAGGAGACTCGTTTTTTAGGAACGAGTGGTGTCTAGGGTAGTAATCTGTTTTGGGTAATCTTGGAACTTCTCAAAACATGGTGATGTGAAGAGGTTGGCTAACAAGACCACTCATCATAGTTGTTCCTCAAAAAGGTTAAAAAATCAAGTAGAAGCATATGATCGACCAAAATAACGGAGGTGATGGGAGGAACACAACCAAGGCTCAAAAGGCTGATAGCATGGCAATCACAAAGGTTATTTACTGAAGGTGGGTTCATTTTTTAAAGAGCTTGAACCATGGGGGAACATATGCTCGATGCCATGTTCATTTTTTAATGAGCTTAAACCATGGGCGAACATATGCTCGGTTTTTAGTTTTCTTTCTAAACGACAAAACTAAAAAGCTATAAAAACAAAACTAAAAGCTAGAAAAACTAAAAAGCTAGAAAAAATGAAATTGAAAAAGGGTTGCATGCCCCCAGCATGATGAAAAGGAGAGTCTCCAGTAACCATATGGAAATCACTGTGGTTAGGTAGGATGGTTTCATCCGCAGAAAAGACAAAACACTTCCTTGGCTTCATCCGCAGAATAAACAAAGGTGAATGGTGTCTCAGACCAATCACATAACTTATAGTGAAATTCATATGGTAGGATGGTTTCGTCCACAAAATAAACAACACACTTCCTTGGCTTCGTCCATAGAATAGACAAAGGTGAATTGTGTCTGTGACCAATCACAAAGCCTACAGGGAATCCTATCTTTTCAGCTGGGTTCGTCCACCAAATAGACAAGGGTGCATGTCCCCTAAGCTTCGTTACATTCACCAGAATACTCATGGCAATTAGGTGGATGGAATGAAGGTTGAAGAGATAATGCTGATGTACAAGGACCATTTTGGGATGATGATCAACATGGAGCATTCTTGAACTAGGAAATGAAAGCTATTCAATAGTGACAATTTTGCCTTCATGTGGGAAACACATCACTCGAAAGAGTGTTGAAACAATAGCCTCCATGTTGTAAACATAGTCACATCCAAGGAGCAGAATGTAATCTAACGGTCCTGGGACTACCATCACGTTCAAGTGAACGGTTTTCCATCCGAAAGTTATCGGTAACTTAGGAAGGATCCCTAACGGTCAACTGGTTCCTTTGTTAAAGCTTGACAAATTTTGTGTAACAGGCATAACCGATGGTGAACCAAGTGCTTTCCAAGCAGTTGAGGAATGGACACTCACTGATGCACCTTCATCTATGATATTTCCTGCACACTCATTTTGTAAACTTGTACTATGATCCAGAAAGATACATAAGAAGGAAGGCGAGATCTTGCTAGTCGATTCCAATCAAAGGAAGTGACTAGACTACTTGGAGGGGGTACTGAATAAACCAGAGAAATATCCCCTTAAGTAGTGGGAACTGGGGGATTCTCTTCCTGTTGTGAAGGAATTGGTGGATCACCCCCAAGTTCATTAGATTCTGAAGTAACAAAAATAATTTGAACAATATCGTTCTCACTCTCTTCAGGAAGGGTATGGTCTTCTGAAGGTAAAACTAGGTCAACTATCACCTCAACTTGTTGACTTTCGTTGGGTATAGACTTAGAAGATTCACTCTCAGTGAGAGGTGTTTCGACCAACGGTTGAGTTAAGTCAGCTAGTTTTTCAACTAATAGAGGACTTGGGGAGAGTTTCCTATATCTAGATGGAAGTCGTTGCGGTGAGGCTGGATGGTTATCCAAGAATTTTTTGGCTTCATCCAAAAAAGGACAACGATGAAGGTTATGGTTCCCTTCACATAACTTACATGGAACTTTGACCTTTCCTTTCTATCCATGAACTTCACTATTACTAGTTGATGGTGTGATGTCAACATGATCACCAGAGGTTGATGACACCTGTCGGTGCAAATAGGGAGACCATTTTCTCAAGATCCGAGGAAGGCAGGGACGATCTCGATGAAAATGGTCTCCTCTACAAATTATGCAAGGAAATTTGGGTTTAGGAGATTTAATGTGTGGGTTTTCGCGAGAAGATTCATGGTTGCCCCCTTGCTGAATCAACTTCTTCTTCTTCTTTTCATTTCCTTTCTTCTTCTTCTCAGCTACCTGGTTACTAGCATCACTATTTTCACCAAGTGAAGAGGAAGAAGGGGAGGGAGAAATAAATGAAGAAGAAGGTGAAGGGTCAACTTTTGTATCAACTGGATGCTGATTCGATTGCAGAGGAATCACAGTATTTTGAACCACAAAGGTTGAGAAAAGCCATACTGGCAAGCCAATTGTAATTCTTGGAAGGGACAATGTGGCCATATACATAGCACCAATATTCCCCCAAGAGGAAAAAGGACTAGGATTCCCCTTAAAAGGGATTCCTTGATTGGTGGATCTCGGATTTGTCTCCATATATCTCAACCTAAGATCAACTAAAGAACAGGGATGCCATTCCGAATTTAATAAATTTTAATGACTCTTTGACACAAGTTTGCTTTTTCAATTTTTAAGAGTCAAGAAAAAGTTAAAGTTGACTCTAGTCCCCTTCGATTTTTAATGAGCCTGAAGTGGCAAGTGCTCAGATGGACCTTTTATTTTAAAGAGTTGAATAGGAATGAAAGCGACTACTCTGGAAAATCTAGACAAAGGGATTACCAAACCAATCGCAAAACTACAATATACACCTTGGTGATAAATTAAAAAGAAATTACCAAGGACTTATGTACGACATTCAATCTTCCCTAATGCTGTGTTCAGTGCATTGTGATCAATAGGGCGACAGACACGACTTCCTATGGATAAAGGATATAAGCCTATTGTGGTCTCCCAATATATACTCAATGGTACGGGGAGCACAAGTCTGTGCTAGCACTTGTCGTATCAATGAGGAGGAATCACCCAACCTTTGATGAAAGTGATAGTTACTAGTTTTTACGATGCTAGAACACGTCTCTAGCCCAGACCTCTAGATGTGTTGCGTTAGGTTCCAAAGCATTGCTAGGTTCATTGAGATTTATTTTAGAGTTGATCTTGTTTAAAAGTTTTCCTTTCAATGGTTCACCACGTGATGTTGATTTGAAATTCCTAAAAATGCAATATGTAATGATAAACAATCATTGTTTATTTTGATCAATGAAGCTCCTAGCTACTAGGGAAAGAAAATTATGATTCTTTTAAACAAAGAGCAAAGAGAACACACTAATGCATTTTCCTAAATCATTTTCTGCACACAAACTAAATGCAAATGCAAATGCATGTATTTGTTTTCATTCTCCTTAATGTGAAAAATGCCAAAAAGGAAAAACAAATGTAGCAAAAATCTGAAATATTTTACTCAAAGTGACATTTCGACAATATCTTTTTCAAAATAGAAAGGAAGACTAAACGACACTCTTCAATTTTGAATAGAAAATGATTTCGACACTTTGAATAACAACATATCAAATCAAATACATGACAAAAAGTTAAATCAACTATTCAGGGAAGGAGGACTCCACGACACTTCTCTTTTTTGACACAAAACGACAGTTATGACACTTTTTGTACCAAAACAACAGATTGATTTAAGAAACTTTTCTACAAAGGATTGTAAATGATGGACAAATACATAAAAACATTTACTAATCCTAATCAGTGGATGCTGATATATGTGATGCAAGTAGGCTTCAGTAAGGAGGCACTATTCATAAGAAACAATCAATTAAACAGAACTAAAAACAAGGACAAAAACCGCAAATTTCTAGAATGGAAATAGGTTCAGTAAGTCATTGCACTTGGGCTTCATAGAAACAGGGATGAATCACACCTACTACACTTGGGAAGTGCGATGCATACTGGTTGATAGTGACAGATATTGTGATGGGCCAGGGAGTGCAACTGAAGTGGGTTTTGTCTCAAATACGCAACTGATTTCAGTGAGTTAAGCTAAGCTATGATGGAAATTAAAGAGCAAAGTACAGAGGAATGATCATGAGAGGTTACTGAGCTACCAAAAGGGCATCTAGAATTCTTGTAAATCAAATGTTCAATTCATAAACTAAATCGGAGATTGACTGAAGTAGCATTCATCTACTATGCAATTGCAGAGCAAGAGAAGTTCGAAAGCTACGTGGCTGAGTTTAGGCTCCATCTATAGTTTATAAAATAAACAAAAACAACCAACAAACATCTATTCGATCCCTAGTGGAGTCACCATTTTGTTTCTGGGAAAACTAGTGCCTTTTCGATTGACTAGCCCTCTAGGTTTGGAAGATACCCTAGAAACAACAGTTCAAAGAAAATCGTGATTTATTCTATGTATAATAGATAAGAGAAAGAAAAAGGAACCAACCTGGATCTTATGCTTGACTCCTTGCTTGATCTCTCTCCCCCTTGACAAAGCTTACAACTCCTCTCCGTACTTATCTCACTTGGAGAGTACTTGTAGAAACACAGTAACAAAGAACCGTCAAAGCATCTTGATCTATTATATCATAAGCATTACAGAATCAGAAATATAATGAACATACAATGGCATTCATAAATAATAACATTGAGAATTGCACATTTATATGGAACAAAACTCTAAGAACTTTATTAAACAGAAGGGAGAATTACAACCCACTTGTCTGATCCAGCATCATCCTCCCAGTGTCAAAGCCCTCTTCACCTCATGAAATAACAATATTACACCAACAGTACAATGCTCTTTCTCAAATACAAACTATCAACACTTCCTTGCAAATTACAAAATGCCAGCCTCCAGATCTCTCAGATGAGGGATCCATTTATAGATGTGTGCAAGGGTGTGAGTCATCTTTGGGTTTTTGATTAGTGTCATTCCACTTGTTGCATTTGGTTCCACTTGGAGATTTCTTGGATCTCTTACTCATCCCTGGGCAAATTTTCTGAGGCAAGTGTCATAGAAGAAGTTTCTAGAAGATTCCATGAGCATCCACTTAGCAAACTGTCTCGGACATTTGTCCATCCTCACTCATCGCACCCTACAAAAGGCCTCATCAGTATGCATCGCACCTGTCTAGTGTAGAAGTCAGTATGCATCGCACCCTGATAGTGGAGCAGTCAGTATGGTCCAATTTAGGCCAATTATTGATGGTTTTTCAGGTGGAACTTTTGGGGAATGATGTAATCAGTTGACCATGTTCTTTTAGGGTATGAAACAAAACTTTTAGGGGTTCAAGGGCCCTAGCTTATTGACATATAAGATTGGTGTTGAAGTGCCCAAATGTCTATAACAAGGAGTATCTAGTATGAAAATTTATGAAACGTGGTCCTTGGAGGAAGAGAGAAGGTCATACCCTTCTATAGGCCAGTGCCTACATACCGGTAAACATATTGGCCAGTACAAGAGTCAGGGGGGTGGAGCTCCCTTCCAGTAGCATCTGGAAAATGAGTGAAGGTTGGAGCCTTCAGTAGGCCAGTGCCTATGTACTAGTACACATATTGGCTAGTACAAGAGCCAGGGGGTTGTAGCTCCCTTCTAGTAGTAGCTAGAGAATGAGAGAAGGTTGTAGCTTTCTACAGGTGGGTGCCTGCGTACTAGTATGAGTCTACACCAGTACAAGATTGTAAATAGGTTTTTCTTATATTAAAGGAAGATAAAAGTAGGTGGTTTTTGTCCCGCATTATGTTTCCACCTTATATCATGGTGTTCATGTGTGTTTCTTATGTGTACTGATCTATTCTATTTTACTGCACCTGTTTACTGTTTATATGGTTAATGAAGTTTTAATTCACTGATTAAAGATCAACATATAATGGATTAACTGAATCATAAGTTTACTGGATATATGCTAGTTGGATTAAACATAGTTGAGTGTACACGTGGGTTCCCTTAACTGAAGTAGCGTATATGAATCTGATTATGGAAATGAAAAAGTTAGTGATTTTCTAATACTGATTCACCCCCCCCCCCCCTCTCAGTATTATTTCCAACAAGTCTTCCATACATCTATGGGCTCTATTAGAACCTGGTGTTAACTAGACTTCAGATTGATCTTGATGAAATAGTTGTCCCCCTTGAGTTGGTCTAGCACGTCATCAATGCATGGGATTAGATACTTGTTCCTGAAGGTGATTTTTTTTAGTGTTCGATAATCAATGCAGAGCCTCTAGGTTCCATCCTTTTTCTATACAAGTACAATCAGGCTCCCATAAGGTAAGGAATATGGTCAGATGTGCTCTTTTTGCAGCAATTACTAGATTTTCTACTTGATTTATTCATTTTCCATAATGGAGTGACGATATATCAGTCCACTGGGTAGAGGTGTTGTAGGAGTCATATCAATTGAATGCTTGACCTGAAAATGCAAGGGTACCCCTGTGGGTGAGGAGAAGATTTCCTTGTATTCTTCCACGACCGTATCCACATGCTTCTACTACTTGGAGGAACCCTTCTTAGGGGCCATGGGTGTGGCTACAACCTTCCCCTTACTTTGAGAGTGAATTAGAAGGAAAAAAAATTTCCCAGTCAGGGAGATGACCTTACTGCATTTCTAAGCAAAGATTAAAGTGATGGCGGTATGTGGGGCTACCTCAAATATTCTATATAACTTAGTACCCAAAGAAATAAAAATAAAATGAGGTTTATACACATATATATCATGTTTCTTCCATGATTATGGTTTTCCTAATAATGTATTATGAAATTCAAGAGGAGCAACATCACATTAGTACCTCATCCATGAAGGGCTTGATTATGTAGGGAAGATGACACTACTGGCTAACACGGAGATCTCATCCTTGGTGAAGCCACCTGATGGTGTACAACTGTAGATTTTCTGTAGTTGGTAGGCCTAGCCGCTTCATGACCTCTACTAAAATGGGGTTTTTTAGCTCCCATTGATGACAATGAACTATAGTGGAGAACCCTTCACCCACATCTGTGAGTGGAATAGGATCTCCCCCTCTTTTGGAACTTCAAGCTCAATCTTCTAGATCTTGTTGGTGGCCATAGTGGCACTGGGATTCATGTCAATGATATTATTCCATTTTTCATTCCCCTTGTCGAGTTTCAACTCAGATTTAGAACATGCGTTAGACTCAAAACCCTTTAGCTTGACCACTAGTGACTACTTGGCCCGAAACTCACTTGTGTTGTGAGTGGAGAATTTTTGGAACTCACACCACTTTCCCATGTCCTTCTTTGACTTCATGGTGCTGTTCATTTCTTACAGCTTCGATGGGTTATCTTTGGTAGTCCTGCCTTAGATTTTCCCTTTACTCTGTAGTTTGGAGATGCCTTTCCCTTTCTTTAGATTCACAGATCCAAAGTCTCGCTTTTTCTGTTTAAGCTTCTACTCAATATTGATAATGTATCAGTACACCGTTCTAAGCGAGGAGATGTCCAAGAACTTCATCTCATCCTAGATGTGCCTATGTAGTTAGTCATGGTGCTTGACTACCAAATATTTCTCAGAATCCTTGATACCCAACTTTGTGTGAAGTGTATGAAAAAAATGGTAAACTCTGGCACGTCTTGGTCCCTTCCCTATCTTTATGTATTTATCCTCATAGCTCCTGACAGGGTACTACTGCTCCTTGATGGAATCTTAAAACAAATCCCAAGTGGGTGCGACCAAAAATAGTGAGGGAATACTTTCAACCTTATTCTCATAGTAGATTTCCCACCAATCCTTGACATGGGGGCAATTTAAGAATAGAAAAAGTAATATTTTCTTGACTGTAAAAATCATGAACAAAAAATATCCTTCTAGTATATTTAGCCTTTTATCTATGTCATCCACATCTATATGACCCTCAGATATGTGAATTAAAAGTTAAATTTCACATTAAAGGGTGTGGCACTTCCAAAGTAGCTGGTGGAGGTAGATGTGTCACCTTTGGGTAGCCATTAAAGGATCTGGACAAAGTTTTCCATCATCGCATACATCTATTGCTCGAGGGCTTCTTCAAGCAATATTTTGAAAGGATCTCCTTCCCCTTCACCTTTCTTTTCTTCCCCCATGGGAGGTTGTCGTGATTTGCGAGGCTAGTCTTGTAAAGATTCGACCAGTTCAAACCCTAACTCCTTATATCCTTACCTCATTAGGGACATGCAAAGAAAAATAGAGAAAGAGAAGATTGATCATATACCATTAATTTGAATTTAAACAAGAATGGAACAAATTATAGATATAACCATAAATAAAAAGATTCATTAGAAATAACACTTCATTTCATTACTACCAAATACTGAAATATGCTTACAAATAGAATGGAAATAATACTAGCTCGGGCAATGGTAGCTTATCTTTGAGAAAAGATGTGGCGGCTACATGCCTCTAAACTATGTTACAATGAGGATAAAGGACCTATTTATTATTGAAAAATATGATAAAACTCTAAACAACCAAAAAACTAACCCCAAGAGATGTAACACCAAGAATCTATGGGCCTCGTTGGGGTTAGTTGGGCAACCAAGTTCCTGGGGTATAACTTGGTAATATTATCTTTGTTTGGCGTGTATGATATCTTACTGGAAATATCTATCCAAGTACTACAAGATTTTTTGTGGGCCCTTTCCTTTGGCTATTGGCCTACAAAAAATCTCAAAAATACATCGTTTAGGGGGTCAAAATTTCTCTGGAAGTTCAGGACTTGAAAAACTGCTAAAAATAGTAAAGGCTAAAATAAACAAGGAAGCAAATGAAATTGACTAGAGGTTTACGTGGGATAGGTGGGTGGCCACGAATATCCACCTAGATCATAGTGAGACCAATGGAAGGAGCACAGCTGGAGGATTCTTTAGTCTGAGAGCTGTTATGATATCATGGATGAGTAGGAAGCAAGATCTCGTTGCATTGAGTAATGGCGAGGTAACATATGTGGTTGCATGTGAAGTAGAAAAAGAGGTTGTTTGGTTAAGGAAAATTCTGATAGCTTTGTTCGAGAAGTATATGATTCCTAATGTGATTAATTGTGATAATCAAAGTTGTATCAAGATGTCTGGAGATCTTGTGTTTCATTCAAGGGTGAAACATATCAATAACAAGTTCCAATTTATTAGAAACATGGTGTAGGATGGGATCATGAAGTTAGAGTATGTTCCAACAAATGAACATGTAGTAGACATACTGACAAAGGCTCTTCCTAATAAGAATTTTGAATATCTAAGGAACCTACTAGTTTTGGTAGATATTGGTGATTGTATTGATGATAAAGAAATGGAAGAGATTTGTTGAGGCTTTGCGAGTGAATCATTGCCTAGGCAGACATCAGCTCAACACTTTGTGTTGATGTCTGGAATCCTGAAATTGAAATGGTGGTGTTGTTTATTGAGCTCTATTTTGGATACACACCTATATGTTTGGGTTGGTGGTTAGCAAGTAAGCATGATGGTACCTAGAGGGGCTGAAAGCTTGAGTCCACCTTAGTCCCACTTGGATAGATTTCCCTAGTTAGGAATCTAGTCCATGTCATTGCAGTGCATAAATTGTTGACTGACTAGTTGGATAGATTTTCTTGGTTAGGAATCTATTCCATGGCATTCTGGTGCCTAAAATTTCTTCACATTTTCATATAGTTTGAGATATTCCATTGTATATGTACATTATGAATGCTTCCTTAGTTAAGAGGGAGTGTCAGAAAATGTAACTATGTTCAGTCTTCAATAATGTAGTTGAGAAATTTTGTAATGTACTTGTCAAAAGAATAAAGAAAATAATTTTTATTATTGTAACAATGACTTATTAAAGCATGAGCTTCATGCTTGGGTCATTATTATATTAGTCAAAGTCCCTAGTGTGGACTACTATGATTAATATTGAATTTATAGAGTCATTATGTATTCAAAGAGAACCTTCTTGGGCTTTTGAATCATGTAAAATGGTTTTTTATGAAGTCAAATATGAATTATGTACCCTCCATATCATGTCGGCCTGAGGAAGATCAAGTTGGCCTAAGGATCCCCATTCAACCCACAAGAAGCCTATATATTGAAGGACGTCAAAGTCATTTGGAGCAATCACTCTCAAGGAACTTCGATATCTCAAGAAGAGCTGGAGAAGTACGAAGTCTGTTTCCAAGAGGAAAAAATAAGTGTGAGTTTGGGGGAGTCTCTAGAGAAGAATAAAATTGAGTTTTTGGTGCCTCTCTCTCTCTCTATTTCATGGTCTAGATTGGGATATCAGAGTCTCCTAAGATTTCGTTGTTGTCGGAAGATGCATGTTGCTGGAAGTTGTTGCCTAGTTGAAGTTGTCGGAATGGGTAGAGGAACTTGGAGGTTGACAGGGTGTGGAGTGAAATTTTGGTCTTGGTCTAGAGTAAAGAGTCTCAATGAATAATATTGTTGGCTTAACGGGGTCTGATCCAGGTTCAAATTTGTTTGCGCCAACCAACAAAACCGTCAACTGCTAGCCCTTTTAGCAACAACCTGCGTAGCGCGGGTTGTGGTCTCACTCGAAGCAGTATTGGGGGATGCTAGAACCAAGTTTGTACATCGAGGGATATGTGATAAGAGGTTTCTAAGTCTACATAGCTTCAGATCCGCCTTCGTGCAGATCGATATCTTCCTAGGGCCTGTCACTGTAACTAGGGAAAGATGCCTTCTAGACCTTCGCGAAGGTCTATGATCAGTCTTTCTAGACCTTAAACATACACATTATCTACTTACGCACATCAATAATCAACCCTAGGCTCACGTAGATATATCAATTCATCATAAAAAATAATAGAAATAGCTTTTAACTTCACAAAAGTAGGTAACTACTCATATCATGCATCATTAAGATAGGTTTAGTGATTTTTGCACAACATTCATTCATTATTTCATAAAACTATATCATTAAGCGATGGAATATAACATAAACAGATTCACAAAAATATACAGTAATTCTTCAAAATCAATCTTTATTGATCTTCCATGTTCAGATTATATACTCTTCTACCCTGCACACTCAGGAACAAGAGCCTTCCCTTCCTCACCTAAGTACAGGAAGTAGAGCCTTCCCTTCTTCACCTAAGTACAGGAAGTAGAGCCTTCCCTTATTCACATAAGTACAAGAAGCAGAGCCTTCCCTTCTTCACCTAAGTATGGGAAGCAGAGCCTTCTTGCCTTAGCACTTTCCTAGGACAAAAAACCATTTAGGATACCCAATTCTCTATCAAAAGTTATATCTAAGACTCGTCATGACTCAATTATTTATAGCTTTCCTTCATACAATTAGAATATTAAAATTGACCCAGACAAGGGGATAATACCCATTTGAGTTGTATCTATCTGCACGCTCCACATCCACATTTCACGAAGACTTTATATATTTTACGAAAAAAATTACAAAATTGAGTTAGATTAACCCCAAAATTAACCCTAGGGACCCTAACCCAACAGGCCCCCAACACAAAGATGATGACTCTCCTTTGAGTCACTCAGCTGACGCCTCAATCTTACTGTGAAGACCACCCAGCTCAACCTACAACATTGCTACTTCGATAACACTTTACGCTGATGCCTGCTTAAATTCTTACACAAATTTTCCTGCAGTCGGCCCTCTACTGCTAGGCGCATCATCCTTTGTGTCTACTACAACACATTTAGGTTTTCCTCTAGTGACAGAGTAAGCTAACAAGATACCTCTGGCCACGGTTGTAGTTTGGTCTTTAGTAGTGCCTCTTTCCATTATAATTCTTCCACTTATGCTTGGAGCTACCTTTCCTTTTGTAACTTCACGAGGCGTTGGATTGGTGGCAAGGTGTGCGCAGTTTCTCAGACCTCATCATACTTTTGTTGTGTTTGTCGTACATTGGTGTTCAACTTCTGTAAGTTTGGGCCCTCTTGCAAATTTTTCCATAATTCCATCACTGCATCAAACATCATTATGCATCATTGACTGCAGCATCCAAAGTGCTCATATTCTCCTTGATGGTTGTTATGCATTGCTCCCACACCTCTTGCAAATTCATGGGCTACAACTTCAACTGCAACTTTGCTATCTTCATTTGGAAATCAAAGGTAACCCTACCAACTTCCTCCTTTGACGTGCACACTACAATGATCAATTTACTTACTTTTTCTAAGACTTATGCATCCTTTGGTATGTTTAATTCATGTACTAACTTGCAGGCTTGGTTGATCATTGTTTCCAGGCTTTGATGTCATGTTTGCAACTCCTTTTCCTTCAATGCCTGGGTTTTCTCTGTGAGAAACTGTTCATTGTTGACCTTAAACTCACTGACGATGATGAGGGCACACTGTTCCCTAATCCTCAACTCATCTGAAACCCCCTTATGTAGTGCATGGAGGGTCTGGAGCAACAATGTGAACAAATTCACTCCCATTTCTTTCACTGTATTGATCATAGCATGAACCTCATCTAATTCTACACGAACAAACCCCTTTAGCAATGGTATGAATCTAAGTTCGAAAGTCCATTCTAGCTCTGCCACTGGTCCACTTCCTTATGTTAGGCTGGCTTGCACCTCACTCACTTTCTCGATGCCCTCTTGAATCCTATTAGCCTAGATCTGCAACTTACACAAATCCTTTTGGATGCTACACAACGTCTACATATATTGTTGCTCAAACTGTTACAACACCTCAGTTGTTGTGTCTCTCACCTTATCACAGATCTCATCGAGATTCCCTTCTATTAGGACCATTGGGTCGATATGCATCTGTCTATCAGAATTGTTATTTTTCCATTGTCCACCCATTTTCTCTTACCCATATCTCTTCAAGATGAACGGAGTGCGCTAATCCTCACCACCACCTCCTCCTTGCTCTGACAGTTCTTTCTCGTCAGTGTGATGCGAAGCTGATTTGTTGCTTTCTTCTATATCCTGGTGTTCCTTCTCAACCTTGTCTTTAGCAACATGCTCCTTCACTGCCTACTCTTCTGCTACACCTACCTTAGCAGCAACTTCCTTTTTCTTCTGCTTAGCAAGAGCTTTTGCAGCGTTCTGAGAGGCCTCCTTATGTTTTTGCGCAACAGAGCTCTCAAAACCTTTTCTATTGCCTACATCACCCCCCATCAGTTCATGCCACTCTACTAGACAATACCCCACAACCTCCTAAATTTCCATCTCAAATACCAGATAGGAAACAGGTGCCATGTTTTTTTTAGGTCCTTCCGTGCTCTGATGGAGACATTATGAAAATTGGCCTTGAACTTCATGTAGGCCGAGAACTTTGAGGACAAGGTTGGCGACACCCTTGGCCTTTGACTCATCACCATATGAAGGTCCATGTCTACCAAAATACAGAACATGTTTTATTCCTTGATGCTTTCCCGGATCCCTTGTTAACTACAATGAGACAAACTGCGTTGCCTTAGGTAAATCTTCCTTATGCAAGGGAAACTAGTTGTCCTCTAGATATGACCAAGTGACTAAGACAATATATAACAAAATACATGCATAATGGAATGGCTTTCCCTCATCCTGAGCTTCTCAACAGTTTGTGAGCAACTCCTGGCATAGATACTTTTCCCAATTATATTGGATAGCTTTCATGCACTATGTTTCAAGTGACACTATTGGTACCAGAACTTCATCTGCATGACACTTCATCATAATTTTTCCAACAAGAATCTAGGAAGCGAACTCCACTGTCTAGTCTTGAATTGTGTAGATAGACTATCGATGTGACCTTTTAACAAGGTCATACTATTTCGTCATTTTATCCATCAAACTTCCCTACAAACTCCTTTGCAAGGTCCACTCCTTTGTATGGTAGCCTCGTAATTTGATGAATTAACATATCAGTGATCAGGATGGGCTGCCTAAGCCATAGACACATGTCATGCACCAGGACGAGAAACTGGCACACACATATCGTGTTGATAGTTGAGCGATGATAATGAGACACACATAGCATGTTTAACAACCTGGCCTGCTGAACACCTCTAACCCACTTCATGGGTTCTTTAAGGTCCCAATCCTCCATCTTCAGTACAGGAATGTGCGCTAATGTAGGACCTTCAAATTCCACCTTTTCAGGCAACAATGGTGTTGAGACTAAATTTTTTCCTGAATCCAGATCCTTAGTAAGTTGGGACATTTCCTTTCGTGGAGGGATATACTCAGGAAGATGAGAGATAGGCTCGACCTCTTCGGCATCCACTTCCTCTACACCTTGGTATTCCTCCTCTTCTAAATCAACCACTTCCTCCAGCTATTTTTCTTTCTTCTCCTTTTGTCACACCTCCAAATTCTTTCGTAGTGACATTCTCATCGGCACCAGATTCTTCTACTTCTCCTTAGCAGTTGGTTGCTTCTATTTGGGGGCTGGTTGCTTCTCTTTTGTGGTGGATTGCTTTGGCCTCGATGACCTTGATGCAGTAGGCATAGGTGTTATAGATTCCATACCTGAACTCTTTGGGCCCGGCGTGTCAGACACAACAACTTCTAAACTTAGGGCATCAGCGGTGTTGGTAGAAGTCATTTGTTGGAGAATGGCCTTCTGCTTCCGTGTAGGTAAGGTAGCAAATGTTGGTCTTGGAACGAAATCCTCCCAGAATTGATGACTCATATACTTCAGAGAAAAAATCACGCAGGCAAGTCTTAGAATGAAAAATGTTCTTCGGTGGTCCATCATGCGAGATTTATAGGGATTTTTGAATTCAAATACTACTGTTCCCCCAATTTTTGATAACGAATGCCTCTTTGGCAGCATATATTCAAAGATTTTGCACCATAAATAGTGCCTACCCACTCCTCTTAACTGATTTTTGGCCATAAACTTAGGAATAGTAACCTCAACAGTTAATTTTTGACTCCTCTATATGGTACCATCCTCCATGGCACAACTTGTCCAGTGCAGCTTCACCTGACACACCTTTGTTGTTGGGAACGGGTCCCCCTGGGTCAATTTTTGGGTTAAAAGCCCACGTTTTGGGGAAGAAAGCATGAATTTTGTATAAAGAAATGTAAAGTCTCTGTATTTTGTGATCACGGAGTGCATGATATCAAGAGTCAAAAATGGTTTCCGTCCTTAGTTTAGATAGGTTGTGTTAGCTTGATGAGATCTGCCCTTGATACGCGGACCATGGGATTGTATAAAAAGGAGTTCTTAGAGGAGTCTAAGATAGTGGAGTTAAGGGAGATAGATAGTGGGAGTCATTGATGAGTCAGTGAAGATTTACAAGAAAGAGGCTCTGCAGCTGTGTTCGTAGAGGCCTAGGGTAGAAGTCCGCAGCTAAGTGCGCAGACCCATGTAGCTATGTGCGCAGGGTAGTCAGAGTTTGTACTGGAAATATGGATCATTAATAAAGAGAATTATTATGAAATTACTGTGCATTTTACTTCTATCAATTACATATGATTATGTTATCTTAAGCACTGGTTTTATGTTTTATTGCTAATTTGATTGGCGAATATATATGTTTTCCTCTATTTACATGAAGATAATCTTAATTGCATGATAGAATTGGTGAACTCTTAAGATAATTTGGGAAACTATACAACAAAGTAGTTACAGAGGCATGTAAGTGCCGAGATTACTTGTTAGGGTTATGCAAAGGATGATAACAGAGCTTCACGGAGGTTCTGAAAGACTAATAAATAAGTACATCGATAAGCCCCAAAGGCTTATTGATTTGCGCAAAGGTAGAGCTAAAGTGTAAAACTAACATCACAACCATCTCAGGGTGCAGAAACTTAGTTCCTGCATCCCCCCATACTTCTTTGGCTGAGACTTCAATCTACGCTTCGCGGGTTGATGCCAAAAGGGCCAGTAATGTAAGGATTTTCTTTTCTGACTAACGCTAAACTTGGGTTAGGGCCCATCAAGCCAACAAATGGCTCCATTGCTGGGACTTGGATCTACCTAACAAGATGTGTGATGTCGCATCATTGGAATTCAACTAAGAAGGAGATTGAAAACTAGTTGGATAGAAAGATCCATGAATTCATGGCGCAAGAAAACAGGAATCTGTGATTGACAAAAGAAAAGTGGTTGGACAGATATCTATGCACAAAGATACAAAAAATATTCTTCTGTTCTTTCCCAATTGAATTATACGAGTGGATCGTGAAGTTGGCAGATGGCCAAGGGAGGTGGAGGCTTGACGATCTAATTGTCTAGACCCCAAATTTAGTACAGAAATTGGAGACTTCTGAAGATAAGATCACATGTGATGTTGATCATTGGCTCGACTATATCATAATAGGGTTTGTGATAGAGTTCATAGTCAATACTTCAGTTGGTTACAGCAAAGCAGGACGACGCTTCTTCAATGGGTTTCTAGGTAAGTATTTGAAATAATTAAATACTTGGATTAAGATGCTCTTATGTGAAGAGCAGGTCATGCAGTTACCTTGAATTTTGGGGCTATGCGAAGTGGAAGGTCTTTCACAGATGGAGGAAGAAAAGGTCCTGAATATAGCCCACTGATTGATCCTCCTACAAGTGATGACGAAGGAGCAACACAGGCTTCTCTGCTGAGTGATATTCAGTTGATAAGACAAGGGTTCCTACAAATAACCACGCTGCCTCCATCCTCATTTCATCCATCCACACCACCTCCATCCTCACCTCCACTGCTTACCCCCTCACCCACAACACCGCCACCTCCACCACCCTTCAACATGGCAAATTCTGTAAAGCTACCCATGTTGAAGGATGTAGGAAATGAAGATCCAGACTAGTTTTGGTTCATCATGAAGGCTGTATGGGAAGCCCATGGTACCACATATGATCAAATGAAGAAAGTAATGTTCGTTAGTGCTTTTCAAGATTGCGTACTAATGTGGTACATTAAGTACAATACTGATAACTCGATGTCCACATTGGTAGATATCTAGACTGCGCTGAATAGGGAATTCAGTGGACCTAAGTCTCAAGTGCAATTCATTATGGGATTCAAGGAGATCATGATGAAGCTTGTAGAGACATCCTGGTATTTGGATCAAATATTGAAGTGTACGATCCATGAATCCAACATGAATCTGACTGATGGGCAGCACTATGAATGGTTTGTGGCCTCAATCTTGCCTCACCTAAGGGTTGCGCTATCACAACAAAAGATTGGGACCCAAGTGGAAGATCTAGAAATCACGATGAGATTTCATGAGACACTAATGTAGGATGTTAATCTGGGGGTTTAATAGATTCACGTGTAGTTGCAGAACCTTTTCCTCAAAATGCAAAGCCTGAAGAAAGATAGAACAACTCGGCTAGAGGTGCGTGAAGAAGTTTGGTGCCTGGAATCCAAAGGTTAAGGGCATGACAAGGGTCACTATCCAGTGTTTTCGAATTATGTTGTGGTATGGGGACCGATGCCTTTGAGGCTAGAGGCTATAATAGGGCCAAGTACAAGGCCTGTGCTATGGTGTGCTATCTTTCAGGTAGCTTGGTGAGCACCAGTATTGCAAAAATAATGCTACAACTCTTGGGCTACCTACTTTAATCTTATCAACCTAGTAGTTCGTAGCAAACTTGGAAGCGACGGTGCTATATGCACAAGTACTAGTTCTTACTATAGGTTGTCACTTAGTTAGCCAGTGCAAGATCACTAGGAGATCATGCCAACTTCTATGGATTCTAGAAGAAGCTCTATATGTGATGAAAGGAGAGAAAGACTACGCTACAGGTACTACTCTAATTGCATAAAGGAGAAAGACTAAAATGTAAAGCAAAACAAGTAAATCCTAATTAACCAATGAATCCTAATTTTACAAAAAGCACTATGAAAACCATGAAAAGAATTCCATTATCTACTAAAGGAAGTAAAAAACATCTAACTAAGCTATTTCTTGAAGTAAATGAGAAAAAAACATCTTTTTGGATTTCTATATATTTTTATGTGAATTTGACATACATGTGATTTATTGTTTGTGGATGTGGCAGCGAATAGGTGGTGCTGAAGGGAATTTTTGGGACTTCTGAGGATGTAGGATGATGTGGTTGGGTCCTAGGAGGTCTCAGGTGGCCTTCTGGAGGCTTTTCCCATACTCGGCCTTCAAAAAAAATCCTACAAGAAAATCTATAGGAAATCTACAGGAGGAAAAACAACGTTCTACAAGAGGCCTATAGGAGGAGGCCAAGAGCAGTTTTGGCTCTCTTGAGGGTGTGAGAGTGGGTGGAAAAGGTGGATGAAGTTTGGAGTGAAGTGTTAGGGCACCTATGGTATACCAAGAATCATTAGGACATAGAAATATGATTGGATTTGCTCAAGGAGAGAGGAAGAAATTCTATGGAAAATGCAGGAAACTAAGGCATATTTTGAGGGGAGACTTGGGTGAACTACAGGGCATGGATCAAATGGAGGATGGGATGGCTGATAGGCTGGCCTACTACTAGAAGATCTCTACTACATAAACAACTGACAATCAACCAATGAGATTAAGCAAGCAATGAAATAAGTGCATCTAGAAAAACAGAGTTTTGCATCAAACTAATCTAAACTGTGACTTTATGAAAGGAAATGATGATAACTACTACAAGAAAGGAAAGACTGGAAGAAGAATATGGTAAATAAAGAAGTGAACATGATGAAGAAGTTCTGAAGCAAAGAAAACTAGACTATTAACCAACTAAAAAGCTATAAACACTACAAGTCCTATGAACAAGGAAAATCTATGTTTTTGGGGCAACAAGAGGGTCTTTGCCTCAAATCATGGTCTCAAAGGGAGGAAGAGAGGCCAAGGCACTGTTTCTAGCCTTGGATATTTTTTGTATAACTGCTTAACCTACTACAAAAAGCACAAATGGAAGAAAACTATTGAATCATCAAAAGAAACCTATTCTTGAACATAAAAGAAAATCATATAACAACGACCTAATATACAAACTAAAATAAAACATACAAATACAAGAAAAGAGGAGCTTGGATACTTGGATTGGGCCCTAACCCAACAGCTTCAGCCCTCTGAGTTAACTTGGTGATAACTCAAAAAGGATTCCATATTTATTTCAAAAAATAACAATATTACATGAAGCTATCATAAAAATAATAAGCTCGAAGTTGAGTAAAGTTTACATAGGCAAAAGCACAACAAAAATCCAACACAAATCTGACCCTAGTGAGGCCCTAGGCCTCTCTACTTATACAGATGAAGCTACCAAAGCTCGAGATAATCATCAGTTATCCTCTACTTACTAGGCTACCTACTAATGCATGACTTGGCTGTTTGTACTCCGAGTTGAATGAAGGGGAATTCGAAGTGAGGAGTAATAAATGAGGGGGACTCCCTCCTATAAGTCCTCTCCCTTGTCCACTTCGAGTTATTGCTATTATTTGTCCACTAGATCCTTGACTTTGATGACAAAATTCATCAATAATCTACATTAAACACATATTAGGCCACATGGCATCATAACTAACTCAACTCACTCTATAAGCATAAATATAATTAGAAAATCATATAATAAGCTAAGAGATTGGCTGATTTGACTAGGTTAGGAGGTAAAATGAGCCCATAATTACCCATTTATGAGGCTTATCATCATCCCCTACTAAAAGTGTTGCTTATCCTCTAAGAAACTTAATCCATCTCCTCTTCTTTTATGGCCTTGGTAGCCTCCCTAGCATCCCATGCTTCTGATGTGGTCTCCTCTTCCTTGTCATAAAATCTTTCCTTCCTGTCTATTTCTTCCCATTGCTCTTACTCTTTTTCTTCTTTTCTACCTTCCAACATGCCTAGCAGCAGTTGTGGACTCAATTTGAGGCCAATCCAATTGACCTTCAGCCTCTGCATGGAGCACTTATACATTGGTACTCTCCTTAATGCCTCCTTCATCCTCATTGGGGAATGATATTCCCTGATCTGCAGACTATGTGCTAAGGTGTTTCATCTCCTCATACATGCATGCACACAGTCATCCCCAAGTAACCTTTCCATATCCTCAAAATGTGCAATGGCTTGTGCCCAATCACTAATATATATAGGGGCAATCTGAGGATTATTGGCAAGCATGTTATGTGTGCTAATGAGTGCCATGCGATCTAATGGCTCAACTCTGATCATTAATGGCTCATTCTGCTCCTTTATCATCAACCTTCTTATTTTTGTTGCCCTTAATTCTTCATGGTTCATCTATGAGGTCATGGCCATTAGTTTTAGGTCCCCTACCATAGCATTGGGGTCCCACACATTCATGTCTGTGAGGACCATGTTATGCAAGTAGAATTATTCCATATTTACGGTATCTTCTGATGTGCTTGATCACACAGGTCCAAAAATTGCCTGTAATATTGGAAAGGCATTGTGCCTCTTTGTGCCAAAATCTTTATCTGAAATTGCAATCGTTGGTCATTGAGATATAGGTCATAGGATTTTGCTGGTGTTTTACATTGCAATGCCTTCATAGATAAGTTGGCCATGCATGCCAACTGAGTCTCTTTCTCTTGTAGTTGCCTCCTTAGCTATTTATTTCCAGTTTCATGGTGGCTTCTTGTAATGGCTTCCCTATCTCTGAGAGCACTCAACTCTATGCCCATTTCCCTGAGTTTTGTTTCCATATGGCCAACATCCTTAATGACAGTGGCATGAGTTCTTATGTGAGGGACCAGAGAGAGAGAAAACTCTTGGGCAATTTCCTCATCAAACCCTTGAAATTTCTTAAAGAAATTCATCCAGTTTGCCTTTGTGAATATGTCCACCACTTGAGGATGTGCATGGAGCCTAGTGGAGTTAGTAGGATCTTTTCTCATAAATACTCCTATCATTTTGTTTATACTTTTTTGGAACTAACTATGGAGATGGAGACAAAGAATTTTGAGAAAAACAGAGAAACAAAGGAGATTTTTTTTTTTTTTTTTTTAAATAAGTAGATTTTTATTTTTATTTTTTATTTTATGTATTTTCTCCTCTCCTAAAGACTTTATTTCCTCCTCAAATTGAACCCAATTATTTCATATATTGATATGTAATAGGGGGCATGCATGAACCTTACCTCTTCAAACCAAAAATCGTGCAAAAAATCATGTTTCTCCCTTCAAAATGACTCACTGCCCCTCCTGTAGAAGCTTGTTGTCCCTCCTGTAGATTTCCTGTAGTGCTCTTGTAGAAAACACCGAGAGAAAGAATATGGGAGAGATCGATGGAGGATAGTGGTTATGAGGCTATGGAGGCACAAGGAGACTACTATAGCTGAGTTATGAGGAGAGAATGAAGGAGGCAGTGAGAATACTAGGGGAGGAGTACTTCTTACCCTTTATGGATATTTTTGGTTATGAGTGCTAAGCTAGAAAGGTGTACGTTGCCCAAATTAGGACTGTTGGTCCCCACCTTCTCGGTCATAATGGCCCCTCCTCATAATCATCCTTCATTATTGCATTAGAGTTAACTCTTCCTCCCACTACATGTCCTTGGCATCCTTTGTTGGAGTTGATTGTGCGCACGTGTGGGTTACATCTTAGTTAAGTGGAGTAAACTAACTGAAGATGGCAAAGTGAAGTGGCCACCTTTCCCTCACTCAACCTCAACCATCTTGTTGCTTTTGCACAAATTCTAATTACACCAATGCAAACAGAGAAGTGACTTAGTTACTTAGCTATGGTCTGAGTGTATTTACTGTGAGGTGTTGTGGCTTTTTTTGCTGCATGCCTTCATTTCCCTTTACGCAAGCTATGTTGTTGTGTTTTTTTGCAAGTTCTTATTTTACTGGAGCTGATTTTCATGTGCCTTTTCATCCTTCAGATGTGTTGTCCTTTGCTGCTAGTGTTGGACTTCTATGGAATTAGCTGTTGTGGGTTTGTAGGAGAGTGACTTGTTTTGTCCATATATCCCAAACAGTAGACTAGATTGACTTGAAAATTTTTGAGCATGTTTCCCTCATCATTTTACACCTCCTCATAGAAAAATTTTGGTCAATGGATGCACGAATCTCGAGAAAAACTAAAAATGGTTGAAGGTGATGGAGGATGATTTCTTATAAACCATGCACTGGAATTTTTTGAAATTTCTTGGGCATGTTACCATAATCCATATGCATCTCCCCATGAAACAGTTATTTAAATGGATGCACGGATATGGGAAAAATGTAAAAATGGTTGAAGGGGATGGAGGCCAATTTCTTGGAAACTGTGCACTGGAATTTGTTGAAATTTCTTGGGCATGTTACCATCATCCATATCCATCTCCCCCTGAAACAAATTGGCAAATAGATGCATGGTTTTCAAGTTATGGACAAAATGTTTTTTTGCTCTATGTATTTTTGTATCCTATAGTAGAACATAACATCATGTAGTTTTTTGGACAACAAGGAAAATGAGCTTGGGGTGTGATGCAGGCTTGGAAATGATGGAAAGGAGGTTTGAAGATTGTAGGAGGGATTATAGGTTCTTCATGCAGTTTATTTTTCCCTCAAACTGCCTTCTATAGCCACTTCTGGCTCTCTATAATTCCTGCAAGAGCCTCATGTAGAAAACACATTTTTGAAAAAAAATGGTACAGTGGGGCGAAAGAGATGTCAGAAATGATGGAGGAAGGTGTGGAGAAGATGATATGGCTGCTGGTATGAATTTCAAGGTCCTCTTGGCACCTTCTTCTGCTCCCTGTAGCCCTCTTGCAAACCTGTAATGCAACTAAAAAATCATTTCCTTTTTCCTTTTTCTCTTTTTTTCTCTCTCTCTCTCTTTTTTTTGAAACAACTAGGGCACCTCAGAGAGGTTTTCACCCTAATTTCCTACCTTGGGCACCTCCAAGGGAGGTTATCACACAGGTATCTTATTCTTTTTCCTCTTTTTTCTTCTTTCCAACCCATCGATTGCCTCATTGAGGTTTTTAATCAATGAGTCAATCTGAGGCACCTCCAAGGAGGTTTTCACCTTAGATTTTTATTTTTCTCTTATTTTTCATTTTTTCATTTTTTTTGCTATACCCTACCCTACTTGAAAAACAAAATCACTTTCAAGTATAAGAATACTTCCAATGGAGCCATGTGCACATCGAGATGATAGACAAAATGATGTGGAGGCTTGAAATGCATGCTTTGACATGTGTCCAGATTTTAGAGGCCAAATGATTTGACTTTGAAGGGATCAAGCATAGTTGAGGAAGAGAGTGATGTTGCAACTTAGTGATTGTATGGAACCATATTTCGATATAGTTGTGGTGTCCTTGGTCCTTTTGCTGATCTGGATCATTCTTCATGTCTTCTTCTACCATGACCTTCACATCTTCCTCTTTTTGCAAATTTTTCTCTTGAATACATGGAGTATTTGATGGTAACCATGAGGGAGCTCTCTTGATCTCTAATTTTGATGTCTTCTATTCATCAAGTGTAGCCCATGGTTCTTTTATCTTCTCATTTGAATCTTATTTTTATGGATGTGGCCCTTCAATGATATCAATATAATCTCTTTTTTGCAATACTCTTCCTGAGCTATGGTGAATATCATTGAGCTCAAGAGGAGTTGTATGGAAGTGTTGTAACTCAACATCGTAAATTGGTTGAGCTACTTCAATGTGTGGGTTTGGGAATGGTGATACATGTAGTCTAGTGGGAGTGTATATTTGATATGGATGTGGATGGGGTTATGGTTGGGCAGGTGGTAGAGGCAGAAGTGCTGGAAGAGAAATGTATTGGGGCCTCCACCCCCAATGAGATGCATTCCACTAAGGTTGCAGCGGAGCATAGGGTTGAAATGAATGGGTGGCTAGTTGGGCATGATATGGAGATGTGAAGGGGCAAGGAGGAGGCATGGACCAGGAAGGATGAGCAGGGGGGGCCAAGAAGATATGGAGGTGACTTGGTTGGGGTTGTAGTATGCCTAAGATGTCCCTTGCATCCCCTGCTGGAATGGTATAGTTCTAAGCGGCCTCCTTTGGTTTGTGAATAGATTTTTTCAGTGACTCCTCTAGCCCCTTGGTATATAGCTTTAAGTTCGGGCAAGAAAGGGCACTTATCTATAGAATGATCTTCTTCGTAGACTGAACAAACCCCTATACAGTTTAATGGGCATTCATTCTTAGGATGCATCCTGGTGCATTTAGGGCAAAAAATGGCCAAAGCTCCCTCTGCTTCCTTTTATTTCCTTTTGATATGTAAGGTATCCATTTGCATGGCAAGAATCTACAGCATCTCACTCTTGAAGTCTTCCAGCATGTTTCCAATTTCACCTTTAATGGATGAATTGGAAGAAGAGGTATTGCCCCCAACATTTTTGTTTTCAGCCATTGGCTCCAGAGGAATGTTTTTCTTCTTCTTCTTCCCCTATAGATTCTTCAAATATGTCTTTCTATTCACCTAAGGGTTCTTCTTGATCGCAACCATCAAAGAAGAGAGAAGGTTGGCTATGTGAAGTAGTGGGGGTGTTTGGCAAAATTTTTCCTAAATTATCTCTATTCCTACGAGGCATTAAAGGAAATATTTTTTGGTTGGATTTTGTTTCCTTTTCCCCACACTGATAGTACCTACAAAACTGAAATTGATTGAAAAAAACAAATTGCAACTAGCTGAAATAAACTTGTTGAATGGAAATTTGCAAAATTGAAGAGGAAAGCAAGGAAATGCAAAACTTGAAAGAAAAGAATGACTAGTCTACTCTTGCTGAAATTAAATTTGTAGAATTGAAAAGGAAAGAAAAGAAATGCAGAACTTGAAGGAAAAGAAAGGACTAGTCTACTCTTGCTGAAATGAAATTTTCATAATTGAAAAGGAAAGAAAAGAAATGCAGAATTTGAAGGAAAATAAAGGACTAGTCTACTTTTGCTGAAATAAACTATTAGAAGAAGGTTGCAATAGAAAATAGAAGAACACAATAATCATAGAATACTCTAATGCTTCCTCGGAAATGGTGCCAAAAAGTATGATGAGTGCTAGTATTGCAGAAATAATGCTACAACTCTGGGGCTACCTACTTTACCCTTATCAACCCGGTAGTTCGTAACAAACTTGAAAGTGACTGTGTTGTATACACAAGTACTAGTTCTTACTACAGGTTGTCACTTGGTTAGCCAGTGCAAGATCGCTAGGAGCTCAAGCTAACTTCTATGGATTCTAGAAGAAGCTCTATATGTGATGAAAGGAGAGAAAGACTACTCTACAGATACTACTCTAACTCCAGAAAGGAAAAAGACTGAAATGTAAAGAAAACCAAGTACATCCTAATTAACCAATGAATCCTAGTTTTGCAAAAAGCACTATGAAAAACATGAAAAGAATGCCATTACCTACTCAATGAAGTAAAAAACATATAACTAAGCTATTTCTGGAAGTAAATGAAAAAAAAAACATCTTTTTGGTTTTTTATGTATTTTTATGTGAATTTGACATGCATGTGATTTATTGTTTGTGGATGTGGCAACGAATAGGTGGTGTTGAAGGGTGGTTTTGGGACTTGTGAGGATGTAGGATGGTGTGGTTAGGTCCCAGGAGATCTTAGGTGGCCTTCTAGAGGCTTTTCCCACACTCGGCCTTCAAAACAAAACCTACAGGAAAATCTACATGAGGACACAAGAAATGTACAGGAGGAAAAACAACGTTCTACAGAGGCCTACAAGAGGAGGATGAGAGCAGTTTTGGCTGTCTTGAGGGTGTGAGAGTGGGTAGAAAAGGTGGATGAAGGTTGTAATGAAGTTTTAGGACACCTAGGGTCTACCAAGAATCATTAGGAGAGAGAAATATGATTGGATTTGCTCAAGGAGAGAGGAAGAAATTCTTAGGAAAATGCAGGAAACTAAGACAGATTTTGAGGGGAGACTTGGGCGACCTATAGGGCATGGATCAGATGGAGGATGGAATGGATGATAGGCTGGATTTCTACTAGAATATCTCTCCTATATAAACAACTGATAGTCAACCAATGAGATTAAGCAAGCAATGAAATAAGTGCATCCAGAAAAATAGAGTTTTGCATCAAACTAATCTAAATTGTGATCTTATGAAAGGAAATACTGATAACTGCTGCAATAAAGGAAAGAATGGAAGAATACTATGGTAAATAAATAATTGATCATGATGAAGAAGTTTTGAAGAAAAGCAAACTAGACTATTTACCAACTAAAAAGTTGTAAACACTAGAAGTTCTATAAATGAGGAAAATCTATGTTTTTGGGGCAGCCAAAGGGTCTTTGCCTCAAATCATGGTCCTAGAGGGAGGAAGAGAGGCCAAGGAACTATTTCTAGCCTTTTGGATCTTTTCTTTATCACTGCTTAACCTGATACAGAAAGCACAAGTGGAAGCAAACTATTGAATCATCAAAAGCAACCTATTCTTGACCATAAAAGAAATTCATCTAATAGTAAGCTAATCTACAAACTGAAATAAAACATACAAATACAAGTAAAGAGGAGCTTCGCTGCTTGGATTGGGCCCTAACCCAAGAGATTTAGTCCTCTGAGGTAACTTAGTGCTAACTCAGAAAGGATTCCATCTTTATTTCAAACAATAACAAGATTACATGAAGCTGTCACAAAAATAATAAGCTCGAAGTTGAGTAGAGTTTACATAAGAAAAAGTACAACAAAAATGCAAAAAAAATCTGACCCTAGTGAGGTCCTAGGCCTCTCTACTTATACAAATTAAGCTACCAATAGCTTCCTTAAAATAAGGGAGGCTTGGCTCCCAAAGCTCTAGATGATCATCAATTATCCTCTATTTACTAGGCTGCTTGCTAATGCATGACTTGGATGTTTGTACTCCGAGTTGAATGAAGGGGAATTCGAAGTGAGGAGTAATAAATGAGGGGGACTCCATCCTATAAGTCCTCTCCCTTGTCCACTTCGAGTTATTGCTATTATTTGTCCACTGGATCCTTGACTTTGACCACGAAATTCATCAATAATTTGCATTAAACACATATTAGACCACATGGCATCATAACTAACTCAACTCACTCTATAAGCATAAATATAATTAGAAAAGCATACAATAAGCTAAGGGAATGGTTGATTTGACTAGGTTAGGAGGTAAAATGAGCCCATATAATTACCCATCTACGAGGCTCATCATAGCTAGGAAAAATGTGACCGACAATTTCCATTTGCTGCAAAAATTCGTGCAGATGCCACAACAACTATTCTGCAATTTCTGTCAATCAGTGGGTCATGATGAGCGTAATTATCATAGTTACGAATTAATGATGTGTAAGACACCTGCATATAGGGTGCAAGAAGAAACGTGACCTTCGAAACAAGGCGTTGGAGGAGCGCGAGGTGAGTATTAGGGGTGCGACTGGGGCCGAGGTGGAGGAGGACCTGGTAGAGGTTGAGGGAAGCTTATTTGTTACAATTGTGGAGGAACAAGACACTATGTGAGATAATTCCCAAATCTAACATGATTGTCATACCACTATTGTACTTAGTTTGACCATGCGACTGAGGATTTCCCTATATTGTTGGCTAAGATTTGCGATAAGGGGGCACAGCCTCCACTGTCGACTCAGAACCTACAAATGACGAGGGCTGAGCCTCACGAGGAAGAACCTAAGGTAAACATTATTATGCAAATGTGTAAAAGAAACGTTTATGGAAGAGAAGAAAAGCTTCATTGAGGCCTTTACCTCAGGAAGTGAGGAGAAACTGGTTGAAGAAATGGACCCATCCATGATTACCATGTTCTTGGAAACCTACATGAAACTTTTCCATGATAGTAAGGATGTGAAGGGACTACAGGAACTGATCAATCAGTGTGTTGGCAAGGAAAACGCTACTGGAGAACCACGCATAGTCGGAAAGCTTGGTAATCATAAGGCAAGGGATGAACGTGATATGAGACTCACAATGTAGATAGGAGAATACGAAATGGACCAGGCTATCTTGGATCTAGGGTCCTATTAGAAAACATATTATGGCTTGTTGTCTGTGGAAAATGTGGAAAGGAATCCTAAAATAGGCTCATCCACCCACTGATCAGAATGGTAGCCTAGAATGTGAGAGATGATAAAGATGATATGATTGGCATGATCAAGGAAAATGGAAGAAGGATAAGGAGGATTCTTCTTGGGAAAATGGGCATTCTCTGGTAGGAAAATCTCAAAAATCCTAGCTCTAGTGGCAAAATCCAACTTTTGATAAAGTTGGGTGAGGGCTTCTAGGGAGAAAGGGGAAAAATTTTCCACAGAAGGGGCCAACATCATTTTGTCAGTGGATTTGATAGTGATGGTGAAAAGGATGTCACGTGTAGGTGAAATTATGGCTCTTTGGGCAGGGACATAGCAAGCTTGGCATCTCCTAGTGAATTCTAGGGCTTGAAAAAGCACAAAAAATATATAGTCGGGGAGGTTTAACTCCCAGAGTCCTATCTCATCAATTTATCAGTGTGTTTCTAATCTAACCAATAGTATAATTCGAGGAAATCATGTTCACATAGTGTTTCAGTGATCTGGTAATCTATGTCTCCCAATGGTGTGTGATCTTTGTCTATAGAAGGTTGAATCAATGGGTTAATGGCCTGGTTCTGGGTCTTAGATTTAGGAGGCATGGATGTAGTAGTTTTCTAACAAATGAATATGCAAAGGAGGCTTAAAGGCTCAGAAAAATTATTTTGTTAGGCGAAAAGATCAGGGAGATCAGAAAATGTCAGGATGTTGGTGGTGAGGATGCTCTAATAGAGATTACGACAAGAAATTATGAACAAGATAAATAAAATGAGAAGTGAAAAATCGGTAGTGACGAGCTTTGGATATTTTTAAACACAGAGGTAGAGTTCTATTCAAAATGACATGGGGCCATTACTGAATAGTTACCCGGGAAAATTAAATGAGGAATGCATATCAGGCGGGAAAGGCATTAATTGGAGTAATGGTTGAGATAGGTTGCAGGCAAATATTGGTGGGAGAGGAGTGGTGGGGGGCACGGTAGGAATGGATGTAGGATGGGCAGTTTTCGAAGGGGGTGATGGGTTGTAAGTGATATTGGCAGTGGGGGTGCAAAATCACTAGGACACGCCATGTAGGGAGTAGGGCTCGACGGAAGAAATTGCCTTACAGACCCCCCCCCCCTCCCCGCCCCCTGGCGGTAAAGAGAGAATGTGAAGGGTGGACTGAAAAAGGATGATGGCCATGGATGAAATGGGGGACCAGATCCCAAGGTGTCAAAGGCAATGGTGCTTTAATCACAAATGACAAGAATTATTTGTTCTCTTGCGCATATATGATTTACCTTTCAAACTTAGGATAAAGGGGAGATACAAGGAAATGAAATAATTTATCCCCGTGCATATTTATCCTCTAAACTTAGGATAAGGGATTAATAACAAAATAATTCAAAATACATAATGCATAATATGCACTTTCTCCTCTTTCCCTATCCTCAAACTTAGGATAAAATTTATGCATGATGATATGTAAGAAAACCACCTAATCTACCTACCCTTAGCTAGACTAGCATTTTTTATTTTTATCTCTAGGGTGCACTTAGACTATCAAACCCATTTTTAGTTTCTTTTATGTAGAAATAAAAAACTATCTAATTTATCCCTTATTTCTCCTATTGACCCAGATTAAATTGTTGGGTAAATGTCATTTTCTACATAACTAATGATTTATCCAGATTAAACAATTGGATAAACCCTAATTCTCTATCTAACTTAGAGAAATTTAAAGAAATCTAATCATGATTAAACAATATGATTAAACTAAAGCAATTGACTGTGGCATTTTAAATAAGCTGCACAACTTTATTTTACAGAGGTGAAACAAAAAAATATGTATGAGTAGTGGCATTTATACTTGCAACACTTTCAATATTATTCTCTTTTTGATTTTCTTTCTTTTTGGTGGGGTTCAATATTTTTCCTTTTTCACTATTTTTGTTTTTCTCTTTATTCTCCTTCATTATACCCTCTTTTCATTTTTTCTTTAATTTCTATTTTTATTGGGAAATCATTGGCAGATTGACAATTATTTACAAAATAGGATTCTTGAGATACCTCACTAAATTACCTTGAGATCCTATTAATTATATGACCCTAACAGTGGCTCTAGCTATTGATGCCACTCACCCTATGAGGTGCCAAGAACATATAATCAATAGCCTTGAGTTGTTATTTCAATAATATCCACCTTTGATTTCTTTGTTGTAGTATTTATGGTAACTCATCAATAGAAGCTCAGGGCCTTATCTGCGGGCTTCAGCTTCAGTTAACAGCTCACCCAATCCACACAATAAAGACAATGATATATACAATGATGAATGGGAAGAAAATCTCTAATTCTCAGAAAAATAATGTTTGAGAATCTTTCCATTGACAGGTCCCCCACATAATTCTGTCCCATCCAAATTTCTGATAAAGAATGCATTATTTCCTCTGAAACCATAAATGACATAAGGAACCATCCACATGTTATCAAATTTTCAATGCTTCCGTTTATCCTCTCCTCTCGAATCCCACTTTAAGACTTTGTCACCAATGGTAAAATCATCTGCTTTTGTCCTTCTATAAAAATACTTTCTTAATATTTTCATCAATGACTTAAGTCTTGTTTTAAACTTCTTCTCTAGATTGTTGCAACTATATAGTTTGATCAATCCTCCTTTGAATATCATTGGGCTCAGCCTACAATTCCTAAATTAAATTCATGTCTAAGACTCCCAAAGAGGATGGAAAAACATCATCCATACCATAAACCAATTGGTATGGTGGCATGCCAATTGATTTCTTTTTGGTGAGTCTATCATCCCAAAGTGCATTTATGAGCTTGTTGTGTCATGAATTCTTATTGTCTACTAGTAGTTTCTTGATAATGTTTACCATGATTTTGTTTGAAGATTAAGCCAAACTATTACCTTGTGGGTAATAAGTAGTTGATTGCCCCAAAGTAATATGGTATTTATTACAAAAATCTATCATTTTTTAGACTTAAAGGTTGCAACATTGTCTATAATAAGTTTGTTTGGGTAGCCAAAACTAGACAGGATGTTAGTTTCTATGAATTTGATAATCATAGCATTTGTGGCTAGTCTATAAGGATCCACTTATGTTGAGAAGAAGATGGAGGATGCATTTCTCCATTGAAATCCAATCCCCACTGTTGGAAAGGGCTCTCAATAGATATGAGCTTCAAAGGTAAAGTTAAAAGTTTTCTTTGTCCCTCAAAGATTTGACTCTTATGACAAGAGGTTACCTTTTTATGAACATTTGGAAAAGGTGTAGGTGAGTAAAAACTAGCTTTAAGGATCTTATTGACAATGGGTTTCCAATAGAGATGGCCACCACAATCACTTTCATGGAATTATTGCATAGTTATTTCTACATCATCACTTAATAGACACTTCAGTATAAGACCACCAACATCTTTCCAATATAAAACATTTTCTATGATGCAAAATTTGACTACTTTTAATTTAAGAAATCTATCCTTTGCTTTGGTTAGACCAGGAGGAGCATTTAAATTAAATAAAACATAAATAAGGTCTACATACCAGGGGAAGGTCATGAAATCCTCATCAAGTTGTGGAGTCGCCTATTCCTCTTGATCATTCATTTCAGCAACAAATTTAATATCTAATGCATTAAAATTAGATTCAACCATCAATTTGGCTAATCCTTGTCCTTTGATGAGCTTGGTTGGCTTGATTTCCATGTCATATTCCAAAATGATGGCAATCCATTTACCCATTTTTCCATCCGGTCCATTCTGTGTCGAAATATCTTTAACAACAACATTAGGTACATAAGAAAATGTCAGAATGAAGAATATATACTCTGAAATATTTAATTGCTTTTATTAGCGCAAAAGCCTGATTTTCCATTATGTTGTACTTGAGTGTAGCATCCCTAAAAGCCTTGATAAAGAAAGCAATGGGTTGTTCATATCCATCAACATTTTTTTGCAAAAGGACAACTGCAACAATATGTCAGAAGTAACGGAAAAAAATATAAAATCTTTAGTAAAATCATGGCTAATAAGGATCGGTGTCTTTTTCAATGCCAGTTTGGCATGGTCAAACAATTTCCTAGCTTTGATGTTCCATTTGATTTCAGAATCTCTTCTTAGAATCTTTGTGATATTTCTGAGAAGTTCTGTAAGGTTGGGGATAAATCTTCTCCAGAAGCTTATTATCCCAATAAATGGCTGAAGCTCTTTAATATTTCTTGGATGATTTATTTTTAGAATAACTTCAATCCTTTTAGGATCAATTTTAATACCTTCCTTAGATATGATGTGACAAAGAAGTTTTCCTTCTTCAAGACCAAAAACTATTTTATTAGGATTTAATGAGATACCAAACTTTTTGCACTTTTTAAAAACTCTTCTAAGGTGCATGATATGTTCTTCATCAGATTTAGAATATATAGTTATGTCATCCAGATAGATCACAATAAATCTTCCAATTTCATCAGCAAAAGCAATATCCATTTCCCTCTAAAATGTGGCTCCAACATTGATTAATCCAAAAGCCATCTTCACATACATGAGGGTACCCCATGGAGTAGTGAAGGTTATTTTGTCTTGGTCATCTGGATGGACCAAAACCTGATTATAACCTAAGAATCCATGTAATATGGAAATCCTAGAAGGTCCAACTACCTTTTGTAAAATATGATCCATTTTGGGTAAGGGATAGTTCTCTTTTAGGAACAATTTATTTAGGTTTCTAAAATCTATGCACAATTTGATTTCACCTATTTTCTTCCTGGTTGGTACAATGTTGGAAACCCACTTAGAGTACCTTAGAGGAATTATGATTTTGAATCATACATTTGTTTGATTTCTTTCTCAATTAAAGGCATCAAAACCGAGCTTATTCTACGAAGTTTTTGTTTAAAAGGTTTTTGATCTTCCTTGATTGGAATTTTATGTTCTATGATTTCAGTGTCATATGGTTTAATATCTTCATAGCTCGAGGAAAAAACATCATTAAATTCCTTGAATAAAGCAATATACTTTTTTTTTTTAGCTGCTGGGATTGATTTAGATAGTTTTATGATCTTTGGATCTTTCTTAGTACCTAAATTACAATCTTCAACTACTATTCTTGAGGGATCAATCTTAGGCTTTTTAGCCACATCATTGAAATCAAATAGTTCTTCTAATAGAGCTATACCCTTAGGAAAGATATTATCTTTAAGCTAGATTGTTTCAAACTCTTCTTTTTCTGGGTCAATTTCAAGCAATTCTGGTTTATTTACAATTTTATCTAAGGGAATACTGTCATGCGGAAAGAGTTATTTTTGCTGACAAAACTAACCTCCCTAGGAGTTTAAGACTCTCTAGTGACAAACAAGACAATTAAGAGCAATCCTTCTCTAAACATGCATTATCCTATGATAAACCAAGTGTTTTTTGATCCTACCTGAAGTCCAACGCTCGTTGTAGCAGTCTAGCCTCGTCGATCCAGATGAGCTCCTCCTTCACTTCGAAACCTGCATACACTAACAATCAAACGATTACATAACACCTGAATATTCCATAAAACAAAGCATATTCAACATATAGACCAAGGAGTATATGAAACAATTCATTAACAACAAATCATTGAGAAGAATGGACTTATTTGTATTAAGGAAACAAAAAAGAAACCATTACAACCTGAGCCTTGGTGTTGTGCAAGTTCCTCCCAGGTCCAGCAAGAGTTTTCCTCTACTTTGACAATCTCACCCACTTCCAAATGAACAAGAAAGGATGGTAATCTCTCCTCACAAGTTTACAATGGAAGTCCTAATTCCAGCAGCATCTACCCTTTAGAATGTTCAGCTTTCAACCTCCCCTCCTTGGGCCCAATGCCTGTATTTTATAGTGTTCTAGAGGAAGTTATTCAGTTCCAACATCAATGGGATACTCCCTCTTTTGGATGGGGTAGCTCCTCTCTTGATGGGATAAGGTCCTCTATCATAGGGATGCATGAACCATCTGGAGGCGCTCAATACACGTCAAACACTCTTCTAGAAGGCTCTAGAAGTGACCACAAGTAACTTTTTAAAGATGAAACTCGCGCCTTTTGACCCTTCCAGGGGTACGCACCCATCCTTTGACTTACAGAGCGTACAATTACGCAGGTACAGTGTGTTTGGGATGCGTACACGCAGGCAAGGTAGAGAGAACCTGCGTACCCAGAGATAAACATGTTTTTAAGTGACTTTCTCTCTTTTTGAAGTTTGACATGAAGAGCAGAGGTATGGGGCTTGACAAGGAGGACAATATGGCTATTGATGGGGCCATATTAACTGGAGATAGTCATGGTGACAAATTTCAGTGTAACACCAACTGATCACCACTATTTCAGATCTTATGCTTCTTCAGATATTCAACACATGAGTGTAAAGCCAAATGATCTCCTTTCCTTTTTATAGACAAGCCCTTACTCAAACCATGGATCAAAACCATAGAAATCCAATACTAGGGACCCAAAACCTGGGTTCAATATTTTAGATGCAAAACCACGGACCAAAACCATAGGATCAAAAGCGTCAGACTAAATACCATGGACCAAACATAAGATTTTCCACGTGCGCGTTTTTCTCTGCATGAAAGTCCGTGCATTTTAGGTTCGCACTTTTTGTTTAGAACACATGCGAACATATCCACATCTCATGAACTGCGCACCTGCGCAACCTGCCAATGTCCACATCTTTTGGACGGTGCACCTGCGGAACCCAAAAATAACACTGCTGCACTATAAATTGTTGTATGATTCCTTTATCCTGCATCCCATGTATTCTGACACATTTGATATTTCTTTTGTAGACTCATCTGGTTGTGTATAAGTGAATTGTTCTTCTATGAGTGGGTTGCCTTCAAGTACAACACATACATCATAATGCCAACAAGAAGCGCTCCAATATCACTATAGTTGGGATGACTTAACAAATCTAGAAGATTGGAAGTGTGACATATGTTAGGGAAACGAGAATGGATGTGAGTCAGAGCTGAACAATCTAAAAGAAAGTGCTTTTCATCTTCCACCCTCTTTGTATCACAAAGTTGACAAATTTTATCATCGCAGGGAGTTTTGGGAGTAGACCACTGCCCGGTCTCACTTTGAAGCTCATGAGAATTAGTTCTTATCTTAGGGATGTTCATTTTTTTTTCTTATAGCTAGTCAAAACAGAAAGCTAATTCTGGTTATCAAAGGTGGGGTTGATCACCTCCTTATGATATCTTAGCTTCCTTTTACCCTCCAACTCCTTATCATCCCACAACTTATCCTTAAATTTGGAGGCGACAATATCTTTGACACTGTCCTTGCTTCCTAGGATGATCTCCTCATTTACCCCCCAATGGTTGAGCCAAGACTGGGCATCTTTATGCCACCCATGCTTGAGGGGAAGGTGAATGTTTAGAAGAAATTTTAGGAAGCCTCCTAGATTCCATGTTGTAAAGCTTCTTCTTATACATCATATACTTAAACATAGCCCTGCTTTGAATGGGGAGAGGCCAAATTTGATCAGGAGGATGGGATAGGGGGTATTTCCCTTGATCTTGAGATTATAAGTTATGAATTTCTTTTGAATCATCTCAATATTACTCCATGAATCTATGGATATAATGCAACCCCAAACTTCACATTCGTATAAGATAACAGGGGTGATGAGGGTCTCAAAGAGGAACCTTTTTTTACTCCAAATACAAAGATAGATTGCCTTACAATTGTTTTCAAGCTCATAATAAGCTTTCCATCCTCTAAAAATCCTTTTCTCAATGTTGTAATTCTAGTTGAGTTGATGAGAAATGTCAATACCCAAATATTTATAAGAAGATACCTATTCTAAGCAATTGTTATCATAGAAAAATTACCATGGGTGATATTTTTGGATTTAATTATCATGACTTTAGTATTGTCGATATTAACCGTCATACACATCTTGGAGTAGTATTCATGAAGAGTCTTAAACTGCTTGTCTATGTCCTTGTGGCTTCTTGTAAGAAGAATGATATCAATGACGTAAAGGAGAAGAGTAATGATAATACTAGCAAGCTTTGTGCCCTCACACCCCGTGATTTCCAAACTCTCCTCTAGCTTATCGATGTAATGCCAAAGAGGGTAGGGGATAGGGGACACCCTTGCTTAACCCCGATATTGCATTTAATATCTTTAGACCACCCTTTGTTGGTCCTAAGCTCGGAAACAACCATCTCCTAGAGGTGGATCACAACAATCCTTAACTCAGGAGGAACCATTATATCATAAAGTATTTTCCAAAGCTTATCCCAAGGAACAATGTCAAAGGCTTTTCTAAAGTCCACAAAGAAACATAAGAGATCAACTTTACTATTGTGACATTCCTCGGCAATGATCCTAAGAGCGGCAAGATGGTTGATAGTCGAGTGATATCTCCTAAAACCAACTTTCCCTTTAGCTCTCTTACCATGGATTTCAAGCCAACATCTAATCTTCTTTTCCAAAATGAGCTCATAAAGTTTGGCTAAGATGTGGCTAATCATAATGGTCTTATAGTTAGAGGGAACAATTTTGTCCCAATTTTTAAAGATAGGCACAATAAAGATTTGTGTCCAAGGCTTAGGGAAGCCATGCTTTATGGCCAAATTGAGAAGCTCGTGGAGATGGGGAATAAGGATATACATTCCCATTTTAAAGATCCCAACTTGGTAACCTTCAATATATTTAGCTTTCCCATTTGTGAGCTTATTAATCTCAGATTCAAAGTTTTCAAGAGAAAATATATATTCCTTAATTCGAGTGTTAACAGTGGTGTCCATGGTGTCCAGGGAGTCATACAAATTCTTGAGATAGATGTCCCACTTCTCAAAGGGGATTGAATAATTATTTTTGATTTACGAACAAGAACATTCTGCCAAAACTTTATGGGCACAACTTTAGAAAGGTGAAGAAGATGCTATTGTCTCTTATTAATATATGACCACTTCTTCTTTTTTATGAGAGCTATATACATATACTAATATTTCAGAGCTTTACAGTTTCGTTAGGAGCATCTCTAATTGTTTTCCTTGCACTTTTACAGTCTTTGTCATACCAGGGTTGGAAGTTCTGTTAATATTCTTATACAAAACCTCATTAGAGAACTTATTAATGTTAGTGGAAAGGGTAGTAGTAAAATTGTAATAAATTTGACCAATATTGTTATTATAAGTCAGGGAGCCTAAATCCCTTTTTAACTCCTTTAAGAAAAGGTCTATATTACTTCGATCGAAACGAGTGTGTATTTGGCTTTCACTAGTTTCCTGCATGTGGTTGCTATACATAACAAGATTTAGGGTTAAAGACAAGGCCTGTGGTTAGACTCAGGCTCGTAGTCATTAAGAATCTCAAAGTTGGTTACGGTTGAGGACATGATTGTTCGAAATCACACAGTCCACGACACTACTACCCAACCCATGGAAATAAATTATATCTCTCTCTCTCTCTCTCTCTCTCTCTCTATATATAT